>KZ106669.1:0-40774 GCA_000504385.2 Exutisphaerella laricina CBS 326.52
GACAAAACAGTCGAGAAATTCTGCTACAGCCGATGTTCGCAGGTTGGTTCCCCCACGAGTACACTCTCGCATACTCTTCCCCAGCCATATCATGACACCACCTCGTATGCAACATGTGCACCCCGTCAGTCGCATTCTTGACAGCTTCCTCCTCCAAACCAATATCTCTCAAGCACTCCAAAGCCGCTGGATTAGTGATATGAGCTCTAGGTTCCTTGGCGGTCCCCGGCGCGGCCGCGACAACAATGCCAGTCAAACCATACGAAGCAAGGAAGCATGCTAAGCTTGCGCCAGCAGGACCGGCACCAACGATGAGGAAGGGTGTCTCGATTGCGGTGGTGGTGCCATTGGCTGTGGTAGCTGACATGTTGGACGGCGGCGGCTGAAGAAGCAGAACGCGAAGAGAATTGTTGGGGGGACGGGGGGAGGGGAACTATAGGAGGATCATATATTTGATTGGTGTAACCGTTACGACCTCCTACCATAATGGGCATCACAGGAACATCTGCTTAGGACCTGCTTAGTGAATCTGAGAAATTGCAGAGCTCCCGCATCAGCTGCCGAGCGATCAAGGTGGGGTGGTGGAGTCTCCAACGTAGAGCACTAACTAACTTAACGTGGATCAACAGGACACAAATGCCAAGGGCCGCGAGCATTTGCCGCTGTTGTGATATTGTTTCTATCGTTCCTCGTCTACCTTTTCCCCCAGAACATGTTAATCCATCTGGAGCTATTCTGTAAACCCTTGGTGCCACAGCCTACCCACTCACTCTGATTGTTTTCAAGCCACTCGTCCCTTGCATGTTAACACCATGAAGCACGGTGCAACCTCATTCATGCAGCAGCATCAATGAAGCTGTTTCTGGCCAGGAGGCGTGGGCGCTTTGTTGGGTATTATTCCAAGACTATTCACCATTGTCTAACGCATGGACTGTGTCCCTCCGATGCGTCCAAGTGCTTAGTGGAACTGAACGTGCTCAATGCCGCCTTGCTCCTTGAGCACTCTCTGAGTCAGTCGCATGAGGTTGTCCTGAAGATGCGTGCTCTGAGACAAGGTACTGCCGGGCTCAACTGCAGCTGGAGGACAGATGTACTCGCCAGAATTCTTCGTCGTCGTTGCGCCAAATAGAGTTGAGAGCGACCCCTCGAACGGATCCTTCTTGAAGGGTCGGAGAGCTGTGCTAATCGCGTAGCCGGCAAGAGGATATGGCTCATGTATGTCCTCTATGGACATCTTGGTGTTGACAACGCCAGGATGCGAAGCATTTGCCAGGATGTTGGGCTGCTCCTTGTGGAGATGTCGCGTTAACCATCTGACGTAAAGAATCTGAGCCAGCTTCGACCGACCATATTGAACAGTTGGACCGTAGTCCGTGTTGAGCTCAGCCAGACTCTCAAACTCGGTATCCTTTGGTGCTTGTTCGTGGGCGTTCGACGCCAGATTGATGATGCGTACAATGTTTCCGGCTTCTGCAGTCTTTTTCATTGTTGGAAGTAAATGCGAGGTCAGCAAGACGTGACCAAAGTGGTTCACAGCCATGTGCCTATCCACACCATAATCGGTCTCCTGGTAGGTCATAATGCCACGACCAGCGTTGCTTATGAGGATGTCGATGCGGTCGTTGGTGTCGTTGAGCTTCTTCGCGACCTCTATCGTCTTCTTCCAGTCATCCAGGTTCAGCTCAATCCACTCTGTTGAATCTGCCTTTTCTTGCCCAAGCTCTTTTGCGACCGCTTCCTTTGCCGAATCTACCACCTCTTTAGAGACTGAGAGGATGTAGAGCTTTTTGACTCCTTTCGACAGCAGGGTATGTGTGCAGGCGTATCCAATTCCTGAGCACATATATCAGTGTCCGCGCCGTCGACCAGTGGGTTGTTGGCCTACCTTCGCTGCCTCCAGTGACAATAGCGACTTTCCCGCTAAGATCAGGCACATCGCTAATCGAGAACTCCTGCCCTGCAGGCGTAAGCTTCTCAGCAACAACACCGCCCAGGTTCTGAGAGACGGTGCTCTTGGCTTGATCCAGCATTGAAGACATGGCGCGCAATCTGGTCTTAGCAATGTATGTTTGTGGTACTCTAGTTGGTGCGAGGCGAGCGCAGCGAAGAACAGAATGCATCTTACGTCGACAGCGTTTACTCCTTTGTACACTCACAAGCTGGTGTGCGCCTGCATCTGGTACCATCATCCCTCCGCAGAGCTGCAGATGCGTGGTCACCAAAACGTCACCCAGAGTGGTGATGTCAAGACTCTGGTGGCACCAGAAACGCGTCCCAAGTTCTCCCGGACGCGCTGCAACAGGGTAGGAAGCACTGCAGTTCCCATTGCGAACTCGGGACGCATGAAGCAACGGGCGTGTGAGCGATGATGTGCTCTCTCCGGGGCTGTGCCGGTGGACGTCTAGACCACGGATGTGATGTCCTAGATCGTGATACTGTAAAGTGGGCTGAGGAACACGATCGTCCGAGAGAAGCTGCAACCAAGTTTCTGATGCTTTTGCATCGTTCTTACACAAGCATGAGAAAAATGTTGTCTCGATTGTGGGAAATTGTTGAAATCGTGATGGCAGAGAGACAGACTTCACGGCTAAACCCGGTCGACGGAGACTAACTGTGCATTCTTCGTTGCCAGGAGCTGCCAAGTTCCCTTTGCGCTCTTACCCTGGACGAAAACGTGTTCACACGGCTCAAGCACAACCCACTGGCCTGCTTGCCGACTTTTTGGAGCACCGTCGTTGAACATGTGCTCAACGCGCGTGAACGGGACGACCTCTAGTGAAGGTTGGAGTCCCGGCCATGGAGGAGCCTCTGCGACGTTGTAATCAGTCGCCGACATCTCTACTGTCGCAGCAGATTGACTGTGACATGCATGGTCATCTTCTTGATCTTGGAACTAGTGCTGAGCGACACCGTTATACTGATCATCCCTGATACGTACCATTTTCATCCAGGCAGAGATATCGAGGGTAATATACGAAATAAGAAAGGCACAATATATCAACCAATAAGAAGCAAGCATTGGTGGTTTAGTGGTAAAATTAGCCGTTGCCATGCGACATAGCATATTCGGCTAGCCCCGGGTTCGATTCCCGGCCGATGCACATGACCCTCTATTCTTTTGCTCATCTTTAGCATGGTTTCACTGCTTTTTGACTGGCTTGCGATGAAATACCGGTCTCGTACCGTGCTTTTGCCTCTTGTTCCTTGAAAGCAAGCGCCGATACTTGTAATTTTATGCGCATGCTCGTCGTCGTTGATGGACATCACTGGACTCCCGGTCCCAAGTAAATTCAAAGTGTCGTAGCTGACTCTGGCAATCTGTTTGTTGGCTGTGAACACTTGGGTGTGGAAGCCAACAGCCACGATATGGTTACTGGTCCGGCGAGCGATGATGGAAGGGAAAAGGTGTAAGAGGACCATAAGGCGCCTTCAAAAACTTGCCCCTGCATCCAAACGAGGTGTAGATAGTTCGGAGCTGGACGTTGTTTGAGTGCGAATAATACCAATGATCTCTACCTAAAAAGTTGGCGGCATATTGTACACAGCTCTAACCATCTCACCCGATTTCTCCGGGCTGTCTAGTTGCGGAGCAACGTCCTGCTTGTAATGCTTCGATCTGGTGCCCACGTCGCGAAACTTGGAATGGTATGGTATTTCGTGAGCGTAAGTTTGCCGAAATTCTCTTCGCAGACCAGTCGCCTTTGGCTCTTCCTGAACAGCGGTACCTGACTGAAGGTCATCCATCATTCAGATGAAGGAATTGCGAGTGTGGATGTCTTCATTGACCCTTAGCTCGTTCTGGGAGATGCAGAGTGTATAGCGACGTTTGCTGCTGAACAGTGCCAATATTGTCTGATCATGTCAAGCTTTGCGTAATGCTAACAGTTGGCATATCGGTACTCGCTACGCATGTATCTCAGTTTCGCGCGCTCGCATTTATCCTTGACTTTGCTCACTTTCGCAGCAGTCATCGGGAGGATGCGCTGTATGCTTTCTGACTTGTCAAGCTCATCTTTGGTTCGCGGCTCAGAATTGGGATGCCAATGCAAGCAACGTCTCAGTTCGAGCAACTTCGCTCTAAGTCCAGGTGCTAGGCTGTGGAGGTGCCGGGGGGTGCAGGCTTCAATGAGAATTACTGGACGCCCAATCGAGTTCATCGCGTTGTAATTTGTGGTCTCAGTCTCGGAGTTGGGTCGTAGCCGTACGCATCCTTGGTAAGAGCATGCCTACAATTTTGGCTTGAGCATATCATCCGCGATCTTCTTCGAGTCGCCTGTTAGGAACTCCCGTGTGAACTACATTGCCGCTCAGTCGTCATCAACTACCAAGTGTTTTCCGTGCTCAGCAGTCAATCGAGCAGTCAGCGGCTCGCGCGTTCGGTCTCTCCTCAGCCGGCACCACGACTAATGTTCGAGTTCGCGCAATCGAAAGGTGCAACGCGGCCAGGGATGCCACACAGCTCGTCCAAGATGAGCGTGGCCACTGTCCAGCCAATGGAGGTATCACTGTGCACTTTTCACAGGCGGGTGAGTCGTGTATGATGTCTACTTCCAGAGCAGCTTGCAGTTGTGCTGTAATGCTCCGAAGATTCTTGCGCTTCGCTCATCATCGTGATGCCGTGGTACTGGAGGGATGTTGGGAATCGCAGGGTAGCATATGCTTTGATGATTATCCTTCCTTCCTTTTGTGCGGTCGACCATATTGATCGCTACGAATTGTCGAGTGCTCCTGACCGCCGATTCGAATGCCTTCAGACACCAGATCCCAGCTTCGTCTTCCCATAGGCACCACCCATCTTCTTCCTCTCTTCCAACGCCGCTTTATACGGTGGTGCAGTAGGAGGCTGTACCGGATCAAGACTGACGTGGTCCTCGGGCAGTTTGTGACTGGCATCTGCATCATACGAGCTCAGGTCACCACAAGCCAAGAATGGAGCAATCCATTGGTTACGATCTACATCTTCGACTTCGGTATCAAGAACGAGCTCGGTCACATTGTGGCCAAGATCTTTCCGACCAGATTTAATGCTTTCCTTGAGTGCGGCCCTGTCAGGTTCAAGATGTCTTGTCGTGCCCAGTGGGTCATCGAGGCTGGCCTTGAAGCCGACAGGGGGCCGGAAATTAGTGCAGACGATGAAGGCTTCAACACTGCTGGCTCTGCTACTCCTTGGCTTTGCCACTGTGACACCCTCGAAGACGACCTTCAGCTGTGCGTAGAGAATATCAACGTCCTTTCCACGGAAGATTTTGGCTACGAATCTGCCACCTGGTTTCAGGACGCACAGTGCAAGATTAAGTGCTGCCCAGAGAAGTTGAGATTGCACATAGATGTCCAGATCGTGTAGACCTGTCACGTCCGGCGCTCCATCCGAAATGACCAGATCGACTGGATGTGATGCTTCGATTGAGGTCGATGTCGTATCGTACTGTGGATCCAACGCTTGCAGCAGACGAGGTATCGTGGACGGATGAGTAATGTCGGCTTTGAGACAAGTGATTCCATCCAATGGCGACATGGGCTGCAGATCTATAGCCACGATCTTGACGTCTGTTCTGGGCTTCGCAGCAGGTGGCTCAACCCTGAGTTTTTCCAGTTGCGATTCCAGTGCCTGCTCATTTTCTTCTTCCTGCCGCCGGCGCAAGAGTTCTTTGTAGCGTTTATCTTCCCACGCCGCTCGACCAATACGCTCACCTTTGATGAGTATGCGTGATAGCACCTGCGACCAGCTTCCAGGAGCCGCGCAGAGATCAACAACTCGCGTCACGCCTTCGAAGAGATTGAATTGTTCATCAAGCTGAAGCAGCTTGAAGGCAGAGCGTGCACGCCATCCTTGCTCTTTTGCAAGGCGGTAGTAGGCGTCTCGCTTGTCTTTTGATGACTTGCCCATGTCCGCGATGGTGGTGTTGACGTCGTGTCGCGGGAGAATGTTGGAGGTGAGGTCGAAAATTGACTCGAGGGCAAGGACGCAGCTGGAATTTGACAGGCTTGTCAACCAATATTTGATACCCTACCTCTTCGTCATCGAAGCTGCCTTGAATGCCGCTTCTATTTGTCTCTTCCTCCAGCACATCAACAAGATGTAGACAACATAAGCACACTCCAGCTCCAAGCTGGAAGTCCATATATCAACATGTCAGGCTACGAAGGTAATATACATGATGTACAACTCTTCAATTCTACAGCTGACCATTATGGCCCGCAGTTGAACACGGCATCAAAGCCGAACAACAGGAAGCAACACGCCGTCGACCAGATCTTTCCACCTTCTTCAGCCAACTCGACAATATTGACACCACCGGCTCCCGCCAACCGCAGAACAGCCACTCTGTTCCGCTCCCACAAGATGTCTCTGCCGCCTTCAGAACCCTCGCCAATGCCTTTGGAATGATGCGCGGAGGTCCAGAAACAACATCCGTGGACAACGATCCTCACTCGGATCTCTTGGGTCGCCTCATGGAAGAACTCATGGACAGCGCCGAGCATCCGCCAGAAGAGGTGCAAGGTGTGAGCGATGAGTTCCTCGAGGGCTTAGAGCGCGTACCGAAGAAGAACCTCAAGGAGGATCAGGACTGTCCTATTTGTGGCAATCCATTTCTGGAGGACGAGTACCCGCTTGTGGTCAGGTTGCCATGTCACAAGGATCATTTGTTTGACTTCGAATGTATACAGCCATGGCTCAAGATGAAGGGCACATGCCCGCTGGATAGGCAGGAGATGATCAAGAAGAAGGTTCCACCTCCGAAGAAAGACGAGGAGGAAGAGGAGTTTGACGATATGTACGCTTGAGTTGTCGATAACAACGAATAAGAGGCAAGCAGGTCAAGAATTTAATGCCGCTAATAAGTGAGTATCGCTTGCAGTACTTCCCTAGAAAGAGTACTTGGTAAGTGTCGTGTAAGTTCTGATGTGCTTTCCGCAGCCCTACATCCTCGGGATCGTATGCGCAGTGGTGCTGATAAGTCGTGTGTTACCCTCTTGTTGAAGATCTGGTTCTGCATCGCGTGCACGCTACTTCAGGGAGCTGGACATGCCACAAATCAGACTCCATCGTGAATCTGGAGACAAGGAATCAGCGAAAGGGAGTTGTGGAGAGCCGCCGTTCTCTGAGCGCGGCATCTGCCTAATCTATAGAGTTGCCTGGATATCAAAGATCATTCAGGCAACTGCTCGATGCTTCATTGTGCTTTGGAGACCCAGAACAAGCCCTCCAAATATCTCCGAGAAGCCTTAGCCAGTCTTCATACCGATCAGATGACCTTCTGCTGATGTCTCCTGAAATGTGCAACTTAGAGCACGCAAGCATCTTTGTGCACAATCACAACACTCTTGTCTTGTTCTTTGTGGAGCCTCCATCATAATGTACCACAATCACTGAGTTTCAACCCGCAACAATGTCCAAGTAGCCGACGCACTGCTGGAAGAGAGGAGGCAAGGCATCCTTTACTTGACAGAAGAGCAGGTCGAAAGGGTGGAGCCAATGGAGTTGCGTCTTGCAGTGGCAAAAATACGCCAGGAGGCAGAAGCGTTGCAGTATTTAGAGGCATGCGAAAGATTCCTCATTTAAGGCCGATCGTAAGTACTTGTTTCTTCGTATGCCTGCAAGTCCAGAATTGACATGATCTACAGAAATGGTGATTGGAGATGGAGTGTCGGTCCAGCAGCAACAGATGTTGTCTTCAGAATTCGAAAAATCGTTATGGCGTGCGATCCAGGCTCCGCTCCCGTAGAAGTAGCCTGAGGCTTCACTCTTGCTCAGCTGTGGCGCCAGGACGGTCTCTCGAACGGCCTTACATGCGACCTGGACGACAAGCCTTGTATGGTCAGGTCACTGCTGTAAATACAATGGCATCTTCTGCGACAAGCAGGTGTTGTGCCACAGAGCGAGTTGTAGCGAGGTCTTCATGGCGGCGGTCGAGGCCCATCCTGAAAGAGCTCGAATCTTGCTTCGTCATTGTCATCGATCCAAGCGTGGAACATGCCACCGCAATTGAAGTCGTAGACAATCTTTCCCCGACCATCGACGAATTCAATTCCAATGATGCCGCCTTCTCCTTCACCGGTCTTGAGCCAGCGATCTTCTGCCGAGCGTTGCAATTGGCCATGAGGACCTGCAACTGCACTTACTGCTTGCTGCAAGGACACACGGCTAGCGGAGGATGTTAGGGCAGAGTCCCAGGAGCTCGAAGAGTACCGGGCGATAGCTGATGCAGTCCGAACTGCATCCACGCGAAGGAAGCTATCGCCATTGCCTGTTCCAGACATGGCGGCCGCTCTGACGTGGGATGACGAGATGTTTGCTGGATTGTTGAGAAGACTGTCCCCGAAGATGCTTGGTAGACAACTAGCTAGCCAGTCCGTCTCTTGCGCTACTGAATGCTTCTGTATCTCATCCCATTGTTCCGCCCAGAAGCCAGCTCCGAGAGTTGGCGTATCGCCGATTCGCCCGGGTAACTTGTTCGTCAGGCCGCCTGTCGATGTCGCGACACATAGCGTGCCAGTAACGTCAAGCACTACTGCTCCTACTGTGCCTTGTGGCAGGTACTCCTTTCCATCCCAATGGATATCGCCCGCGTAGATATCGGCACAATGATGGTCTTCCGCCATATTCGATTCGTCCAATGCCTCGTCGACGAGTCGGTCTGCTTTCCTCCTCTCCTTCTCGTAAGTCTCATCATCATGCTTCATCCCGAGCCCTCGTCTGTGCTCATCCCATCTCTTTCGCGTCCAGAACCAACTAGGCTTGACCTGCTCCAAGCCCCACTGCCGTGCTAGAGCATCGCACGTCTCACCTTCAAGCTGACAGTGCCCGTGCGCACCACCTCCATCGTCCCGCTCGCCCTGCATCAGCATTTGTCGAGCCAGCTGTATCGGGTGCTTCGTTCTTCGCACTTTCATCACGCCGACCCCACGCTTTCTATAGCCTCGAGAGACCATGACTGATGCCTCCAGCTCGTGCGTACCAGTTGAGGTGTACACGGCTCCTCGGCCGGCATTGAACAATGGGTTGAGCTCGAGGAGGGAGACAGCGTATGTTGCGACATCAAGGGCTGTGGCACCAGGCTTTGAGAGCTGTTCGCTCGCCCGCTTGACGATTCCGACTAGAGCACGCTGGTAAGCCTCATAAGATTTCTTGGGCATATTCTCCCTAGTGATGTTCCCGGCACCGCCATGGATAATGATCCGAGGCTTGACTGGAGCGGGTTTGGTAGAGTAGTCCATGGTCGCAATGCAGGGAAAAGGAATAGAGATGGATGGAGGATACGCAGCAGCACTTATCTCGGGACCAGCGACATCACAGTCTGCGACAATGAAGTGAATGTGGTCCGGCAGAAGGTCCGACGATCATTCCTGGCCTATGTTAACTTAGTTATCTGGCCAAGAGCTTATTAATTGGGGTCAATGCTCCCTGGGGGCTCAATGCGACAGTGCACAAGGTTTCACATCCTTGCGAAGGAGAAAACATGGACACATGTGACATGGTTGTCATCAACCTACAACAATATCCCCTTTCCGAAGTTGCTATCGCTCTCGTCCTTGCGAAGGAGAGACAACGATCGCACAGGAATGCGCTGATTACAGCTTGGGAAGATGCGATTCTTGCCCCTGCAAAGACGCATCATGACGGTCACCATGCTCCGCCCAAACACAGTACGTAGCATGGACTTCAGGCGACCTCTGCGGCACGTTGAGCGGAATTGCTGGAACAGAGCACAGCTGGATATTTCCGTTGTCCACGTCCTGGGTGCGGGGTGTTCCGGTAGCGACTTCCTGCGAAGGACCTTGGTCACTGTAACTCCTCCAAAGAGCAACAATCTCGCCTTTCTACTTGATTTTGCTTGACGAGTAGCGTCTAACTACAACGAGCCATCACAATGTCTCTTGGCGACATCCAGACGAACCTTTTCATCAACGGGAAGGTAAGCTACCAACCCAATGGAGATTGCTCAGAGCTATATTGACCGACTGCCCAGTATGTCCCGTCGTCCAGCGGCGAAACACTCTCAATTTACTCTCCTAGCGACGATGCACTGGTGACGGATAAAGTGCAAGTTGCTTCAGAGAAGGACATCGACGCTGCTGTTGCTGCTGCCAAGAAGGCTTTTCCAGCATGGCGAGACACAGCAGGTCACAAGCGTGCTGCAATCGTGCTCAAGTTCGCATCATTGCTTGAAGCCAACATTGAGAAGCTTGCCAAGCTAGAGGGTGCTGCGATGGGACAGCCCATCAGTGTTGCCAAGAAGATGATCTTGGGGCCCGTGGCATTGTGGAAGTACTATGCTGGGTATGCTGGCAAGGTCGCTGGAGAGAGCTTTCCGCCTGACGAGGATGGCACCTACAAGATCGTACAGTATGAGCCGCTTGGTGTTTGTGCTGGTATCTGTGCTTGGAATGTAAGTGAAGGAGGTGTTCGATGTCGAAAGCACGCGACTTTACGATATTGACTTTGGCAGGGATCGCATATACTTGCCGCGTGGAAGTTGGCACCGGCAATGGCTACTGGCAACACATTCGTCCTGAAGTCCAGCGAGAAGTCGCCACTTTCACTCGCAGCATATGGTCATCTAATCAACGAAGCTGGGTTCCCTCCTGGTGTGATCAACGTCGTGACAGGCGCAGGTCAAGTGGGCTCACTGCTGGCATACCACATGGATGTCCACAAGATCGCATTTACCGGCTCCGCAGTTGCAGGCCGCAAAGTCATGGAAGCAGCATCCAAGTCCAATTTGAAGCACGTTTCCCTGGAGCTTGGCGGCAAATCACCAGCCCTAATCTTCGATGATGCCAACCTAGAGAACGCAGTAGAGCACAGCTCAACCAGCTTCCTGCGCAACTCAGGCCAGATCTGCTTTGCTGCATCTCGTGTGCTGGTGCAGGAAGGCATTGCGCCAAAGTTCATCGAGGCCATCAAAACTGCTTTCGAGAAGGCCGACAAGAAGATGGGCGACCCAACGCTCGAAGACACTGCTTTCGGCCCTCTTGCAGACAAGAAGCAGTTCGAGCGCGTCATGTCGTTCCTCAATGCCGCCAAAGAAGAAGGTGTACAGATATTGACTGGTGGTGAGCGGAAGGGCGACAAAGGAACCTATGTCAGGCCGACTATCTTCCTCAACCCAGACTTGAAGAGCAAAGTCTATACAGATGAGATTTTTGGCCCTGCCATTTCTGTCAGAACTTTCAAGGACGAGGAAGAAGCCATCCAGCTTGCGAACGATACAACGTATGGTCTTGGCAGCACGATCTATACAAGCGATATTGCGAGAGCTCTTCGTGTTGCGAGCAAGATTGAGGCTGGCACCATCGGCATCAACTCTGCTTTCGCCACCAGCCCACAGACGCCCTTTGGTGGTTTTAAGCAAAGTGGATATGGAAGGGAGTCTGGCCCTGAAGGATTGAAGGAGTATGTCCAGCCGAAGACGATACACATCAACATGACCGTACCGCCACCAAAGAGGGTGGCGCACTGAACACCATGTCACAAGTAGAGCTGCTGACTGCGTAGTGCTACGAATAATGAGACAACATGCCTAAAACCAATTTAGCATTACCCTGATGATGCTCTGGTCGCATAAGAGGTAATCTGATTCTAACACCGCGGGTAGTCTCCTCATGGCCACCTCTTTCGAGGTCATACACACGCACAAGGTCACCCATCTCGCGGAAGTACTCTGGTGAAGCTGCGAGTAGCTGTCGACTGGCGCGTGTGCTCTGCCAAGCAAAAGTCCTGCCAGGAGTGCCCAGCGAATCAAACATGCTGACAGCAGTGCGCTGCCAGGCGAATATCGTTTGATCAGAGGTATGGCGTAATCCTTGCTGTAAGCGGCCGAAAGCTCGGCCGGACAAAGCACGCTCGTCAACTCTTGTAATCTCCTCAATGTCCTTGAGAGACATTTTCCCCGGTACAGCAGTCGTCCTGGCAGTCGTCCTGAAGATGTTCTTGTAGCGAAGGCTGCCAATGGGAAGTGTCCATACCTCGCCGAAGAAGACGACAGCTCTGGAGGCTAGCAATTCCTGCAAGGTCCAGCCCCGAGTGAACCATCGGCACGAAGTCAGAGAGCTTGGTGGTGAAGATTCGCCATGAGATCTGCCAATTGGCTGAAGGTCTCTACTCCGTTCTATAGCAGCCCAATCGTCCGGTAAGTCGTCCAAGTAGACATAGCACACCTCGGCAGCGTGATACCATTTGTTCAGTGAGTTGTTAGCCTCGGCCAGTTCCGCACTGCTTTACTTGTCGATACAGCATGTGTCGATCCACACATATCGATAGCCATCTTCAGCAGCTTGACGCTTACAAAGGTCGATCTTCCGCTTTCCAGGCTTCAAACCCAGGTCCGAGGAAGGACGTGCAAGGTCAGCGAAGCTGACTTCTGCGTCATTGGCAAGCCGTGTATGTGAAAGAACAGCATACTTCTTCTGTCAGTCCCAGATAGACATATCGTTGAATATCTCCAAGACCAGGTCGACTTTGTCGCTTGGTCGGTCCGAAGTAGTCGTAACAGTAGAATCTTGATGGCGAGCCGTACAGTGCCGGCTTCATTAATGGACGTGTCAACGAGATCGTTGTCGGAAGGAAGTGACTTAGAGATAAGGTTAGATCCGTGCCCCCGTTGGCAAGCGAGCCAGCGGAGCTAAGGTAGCTGTGCTAGCTTACTAGCTTTAGTTAGTGTACTGCTTACCTTATGGTCCGCGGGCCGTGCTAGGGAGGGTTTATTGACCTAGTACGACCTAACATTATGGTTATATCGCCCTAATCGTTTGTATATACTACGCTAAACTAAGATACGTATATCTATTAGTAGCGAAGTAGCTTAAGTATATATACGTATCCCGTCCTTTTTCTTATCTTAAACTATAGTAGTATAATAATACGTTAGATAGCTAGCTTATACGCGACTTAAATACTTATTACTATACTATTAAGTACCTATATATATAATTATATAGAGTATAGGGTAGATTATACTATCCGTACGTAGTAGTAGGGGCTTATAAGCATCTAGGCCAATTACTAGGAAACATTAGTAGAGATTTTTTTGGACATAATATCGAAGATTAACGACGCTGTCATGATTTCTCAATCAGGTTAAACAAGACGAGATATCAGATCAAACCTGGATTTGGAAGTGACTTGTCTAGCTCTAGTGTTCTGACCCGAAAGTCGATCTCTAAGCTCGCAATAACAATTTCACAAACGTTTACTACAACCGGCCGCATTGTTGAAGCCTGGCACCGCGGCTCATACCACAGCGCCCATCATCCAAGTTAATACTCATAAATATTCTTCAAATAACAGAGTAATCGATTGAAAAGATGGCAGCCGAACAGCGCAGGCTGCTGGAGCAGCTGATGGGCGACAACATGCTCGCCGGCCCTCAGGCATTCCAAAAAGCCGCCCTGACCATTACCGACCCAAAAGTCTGCCGCTCCTACCTCTGCGGCGGCTGTCCACACGACCTTTTCACCAATACAAAGCAAGACCTCGGCCCGTGCGACAAATCTCACCAGCCAAATCTGCGCGAAGAATATGTCGCTGCCAGTGACGAGAAGAAGCGCGAGTGGGCATTTGAATGGGATTACAAGAACGATATTGGCAAGTACGTGTCTGAATGTGACAGACGTATCGAAGCTGCGCAGCGACGACTGGAGAAGACGCCGGACGAGATCAGGCAGACGAATGCGCTCCTCAAGCAGATTGGAGATCTGTCAAGAACTATTGAGGCGGGCATTGTGGAAGTCGAGATACTCTCCGAACAAGGCGCTGTGAACTTGGCCGTGCAGGAGTTCCACAACCTGAAGCTGAAGAAGGTGCAGAAAGACGAGCGGGAAAGGGAGCTGAAGAGTTTGAGCGACACCAGTGGGCCGAGTGGACATCAGAAGCTGCAGGTATGCGATGTTTGTGGCGCGTACCTGTCACGCCTCGACAACGACAGACGACTTGCGGATCACTTCTTCGGGAAGATGCATTTGGGATATGCCCAGATGAGGAAGGAGTGCGAGAGGTTGAACAAGGAGCTAAAGGGAAGAGCGCCACCGCGGAGGGATGAGTCGATGTACGATTCTCGAGAAGATGATGGCTATGGTCATGGTGGACGAGGGTATGGAGGAGGCGGAGGATATAGCCGAGGCGGAGGAGGTGGCTATGGTGGTCGTGGCCGTGGAGGCTTTGGTGGTGGGCGTGGAGGCGGCTTCGGACAACGCTGGTGAGCATGAATCATCTCTTGCTTGCATTCTGACTACTGCACCGTTAGCGAGGCGTTATGGAGTCACAAAGCGAAGGAGCGCCTGCTCTACGATGAATACTCAATGCTGCTGGATAGGACTTGGTACGTTCTACAGAGCTAGATCAAAAGAACATGCGACTCATACATACCCTTCCAGCAGCTATCACATTTCCCGCTCTTTGACGCTGCTAGAAACGCGTTTGCCGTTCGCTGAAGCACGTGGAACTGGAGGTACTCGGCAGTACCGCATCTCCTGCCCATCAGAAAGTCCTTTTCTCCGTCACGCCCCATGATCCGATCTGCGGACTGGTGGAAATTCAAGGTGCGCCCAAGGAGATATGAACGCTCGACTGTTACACAGCCCGCTGGCGCTAACCTGAGTTCTGATGTCTCCTGAAAACCTCCTGCATCATCGAAACAAGCTTACTGCCGTTGACAAAGACATTATCGTAGTGCCGATCTCTTGTCTGACCATCTTCACGATGCTTCGAAGCCTTGACCGCGGCCTACTGATGATCAAAGAATTGTGCGATGTTCTCGTACCCGCGATAATCCAAAGAACGCGGCATGGTCTCAAAAACTGTTGACCCTGCCGAAAAGGACATCTCGGTCGTCACACCAGCGCCATGAACACCAACCAGGATATCAGTGGACCTGGCCGATCGAATCGGTACCTTGAAAGGCATGCAGCGAAACCGGTCAAGCGTACATCAAGGTCTGCGAATCGCGCCTTAAGCGCAGAGAAGCATGCTTTTTGGCTCATATGAGGCGCCGACTTCCCCGTTCGTTTAATCATATTCAGCATACCAAAGAAAGGTCCATCCATTGCAGTCATCTAGCATAACGAAGCGCGTTTTCCGCAGGTCTTTTCTCAACAACGAAAAACAATGACGACAACAGCTTCCGTTGTGTGGACCTGTAGCCGTGCGAAGGACGTCAATCGACAGCGTCAGACCCATGACTTGCATCGATGAATGCCATAGGTTCTCTGATTCCTCACACTGCACTAGCAGATAGGTATGCTCGAACTCCGATGTTGCATCTGTTACGGTGCGAAGAATAGAGTCAAGGAGGGATCGCACAGAGTGTATGGACACGAGGAAGTATATCTGTTACGCGGTGATTGGTCAGCGTGCTAAATTGTACATTTCTCATTTCCTCATTATGAAATCGCCTTTCGCCATATCGTCCTTCTTATCAAAATCTGTAGACTCGTATCCATGCGCCTCCTCGTCATCAGCCTCAAGACCATATACCAGGCTGTCGCTCCTCTCAGCGACATCATCATCAACCTCCATCCAGACATCGCTACACGCCGGAATCGGCAAGACCCAACACAGTAGGTAGTACACAATACTTGACACGAAAAACCCGCCAAAGAAGTTCAAGCTGTAGACATATGTCGCACCCACAGGCACAGGTGTTCCAACGGCGCCGGCAAAGCCAACTACGTTGATCAGAATGCCAGCAATATACGCAGCATACGCGCGCCAGCTAATGCCGAAATGGTAGTAATAAGGTCCCGTCTTGAGCGCGCTGTACAGGTCGCGGGTCTGTAGGTATCCTTTCCTGACTGCATAGTAGTCACAACAGATAACCCCTGCAATGCTCGACAAGAAGACCGAGTATGCCGAGAGGTATGTCGTGAAGTTGTTGCTGTCCTTGAGCAAGTTCCAGGGACACATTGCAAGGCCCACTGCCGCGCAGATATATGAGCCGCGACGGATGTTGATGAAGCGGGGGAATAGAGCGGACATGTCCGTGCCGGCTGAGATCGAGTTTGCTGCTATGTTGGTGCCTAGCTGAGCCAGAGTGAAGGCGGCTGCGATCACGAAGACTCCAAAGCGTGTAGCGCTGCTGACGTTGTCTTCCTGCAAGAACTTTTGCAACAGCGTCAAAGGAGACCAGATCGGCTGTCCGCCAAAGATGACGGTCGATGATGATGAGACGATGATGCCGATGAAGCAGGTTATTCCAAATCCAACAGGAATGGTCAGGAGTTGCGGGAGCAACGCATTCTGTGGTTTCCGTGCAAAGCGGGCAAAGTCAGGATCGTTCACAATCAAGGCGGCAAAGTTGGCAATGCCGGACATGATGCCCTTGACCATAGCCCATCCAAGCTTACTGCTACCGATACTGGCTGGCTGCTTGACTATTGGCCCAACTCCGTTCGCCCGCACGATTGCCCAGATGAAGAAAGCAATGCCGGCTGCTGGTACGACGAAGGACTTGACTGTGAACAGATGCTTGATCTTCTGTACAGGGAACCACAGGAACGGCAACGACCCGGCCCAGAACAGGAAGAAGCTGACGAAGTCGCGGGTGTTCGTGCCCGAAAACATGTTCTTCTCATCAGCATATGAATCCCAGGAAGGCCAGATTGCGCGTATCATCAGGTAGACGCAGGTACCGCCGATCCAGCCCTGAACACCATACCAGACGCACGCCATGCCGGCACGGTTGAGGACAGGCCATAGAGAACCCCAGATTCCGAAACTACTTCGGCAGGCCACCGGAAAAGAGATGTGGTATTTTGCGCCAATGCGGCCGGTCAAGCAGACAAAGCACGCGGCGATAGAGTAACCGACCCAGACGCAGAGCCAACTCTGCCACCAACTCATGCCATCGACGATGTTTGTCGAACTGATCATCCAGGTGTTGATATTGAAGGAGTCGGATATCCAGAATGCAATGAAATTGCGTGACGACCATAACCTTCGTTCAGGCTCAACAGGCTTCAGGTCTTGGTTTGCCAGCATCAGTTGTGCATTGGTGAGGCCGGGTTCGCTTTCTACAGCTATCTTGTCGATGAAGGTTGATACCTTCGAGGCCCGCCGAATCTTCTCCATCATGGTACGGTTGCGGCAACGACTTGTTCCTGCTCCAAGCAGAGGAGTGTTCTCCGCTGTCAAAAAATCACCGCGAGGTGAATTTGCACCAGCATACCGCCCGGCTGCAGATGCATCGCAAGGTCTTGTTGAAGATCCTTCGGACTCCATGTACAAACCAGCTTTTCTAATTTAACAAAGATCTGCCCGTCCTTGGCTGCAGGACAGAGTTTTTAATGATGCTGCAGACATAGCGCGCTCAGCAGCCTCTGTACTATCAAAGTGGATGATGTGGCCAGACATAGTGTCACTTCGTTGGTTATCTTATCAGCAGCATGCGGCTTGGCAGATAGATGTCGATGATCCGGGGAGTACCCAGGTTCGCACGGGTGACTCGATGTGATCGAGTAAAAGCTCGCTAAGTATTCCATTCGTGGGATGGTGGCGTGGAGAAGCAGCTGCGTGGGTCATTTGCCGTCTTGACCCGCCGTGTCCGGGTTTCGCCGTCGGCCGCCCTGTCATGTCAGGCATCATCATGAGATGCGGTCCCATGAGCCATCAGAATTAGCTGGGGAAGTGTTGCTTTTCGAGTGGATAAGACGTGGAAGCATATGCTCCATCAAACGGCATTGGCTCAGTGAAGAGTATGTCCAGCCCATAATCAGCACCACTGTCTGTGAAATGCAAATTCCAGTCGTTCGGCAGATGCCCATAACTGCTACTGGCTGCCAGGTCTGCTAGCTGTTGTGGAGTTGCCTGTACAGTGCCGAGCGCTGGAAGCATGCTTGAGGTGTAGGTGTGAACCCATTCGAGCAGAGGCGTTGCCGCGCGGAGAATGCGTGCCACAGCACAGTCGCGATCAATAGCGTGTACCCTGGCTGACAGCTGCACCAATTTCGTGGTATACTCCTCGAGACGAAGCAGACTAGTATCGATCATGGTTCCAAAGGAGCTACCAGCAGCTGTGACGGCGACGTACAGTTTCGCTAGCATGTAATTGGCGTATGCAGTTCGACTAGCATACATCAGGCCTGGCAGGGCCATCAGTGTCGCACTGTCGAACTCAACAAAGATATCGATCATCGCATGCAAAGCCGGAACAAGTTCGTACACAGCTGTGATATGGTCCTGTGTGATGGCAGGCGATGGAAAGTCGGTCAGCGACAGATTTTCCGCAACGAACGGAGCAGCAAAGGACTGCTTGTTGGTCGGAGTGTGCAAAACAGGCTCGTGCATGTAGACTGTGGCCACGTGCTCCCAGAAAAGGATCGTGGGGATACGGTACTTTGCAGGCACCACTATGCGCCAATTGAGAAGCTGGTTGCGACAAGACTGTATCTTATGCTTCATGGTCGGTTCCGACACGTCGTGATATGCTGCCACGTCGCAGAGCTCCATCTGATCGGCAATCTTGGCACACAGTCGCTCGGCCCGGAAGTATTGGCTCAGCCATTGATCGGTTGATGGAGAGTCTGGAGCATAGCTCAGGAAGAGCAAGCTTTCATCGTGATGTTTGTTCCACTCGACCCTTAGTCCCGTGTCAGGAGAATCTGCAGGAGAATTTGGTCGCCGCATCAGGATTGCCATCGCGCTGGTCAGCAGATTGCACACAAGCCATGCTCGCAATGCGTCGCCGCTCTCGACTTCGGCGCATTTGATCGAAAAGCCTACAGTGGGCGAAGTGAAGGGCCCCGCGACTCCAATCTCATTCGCAATACTCCCAGAGAGTTGTATCAGCTGATAGATCGCGACATGTCGATGATGACGTGGAGCACGGTACCAAAGACAAGTGATTTGAATGGCCATTATCAATTCAAGACTGTAGTCATCTTTGACGAAGGCGGTGCCGGAGAGATAGTTCAGGAGATTTCGCCCGATATCCTCTTGCTTCTCGAGCGATAAAACCCCTGTGCTTCCAGCATAGAGGACGGCCTGAAGCAAAATTGGCCGTCTTGTCTTCAAGGAATGCAAAGAGCAATCTCCTGGTAGAGGTACTAGTGGGCATACTGGCACAATCTCTGTCAAGTACCTCGCTAAGACACGTTCTTGTTCTTGACGTGATAGAACCTCGTCGATCTTGAACGGATCTACCCCAGCAGGCCTCCGCAACAGAGCTATGTTATCGTCCGCAGAACCATGTGCCAAGTCGCCAGTGCTTGCAGCTGAGTCTTCATACCGGCGCTTCTTTGCGATGTTGCCGCCTTGTGCTGCTGGAGCTGGAGAGTCCTCGCTGTCTTCCGCGGACACAATTGGGTCCTGGATGCCCTGTGCCTGTAGCAGCCTTGTGAGTGCCGCGACTTGCGCTTCGAGCTCTGCTACTCTATCTTTCTGCCGTCGAGGCTGCGAGAGGATGCATTCCTTATTGAGCCGCAGACACCTCTCGCAGGGTGGCTGTATACTGCTGTTGGACCCTAGAGGGCATTTGATCTTGATCGAGGCACATGTGGTACATGCGCGACCTCTTTTCTGAGACGGCATTGCCAGCTGGCGCATGTAGGCGTCATGTCGAAGATAGAGAATAAGGATTCATGATGCTCTTGCAGGCTCCTTCCAAGAAGTCCAGCCGCGCAAGCTAAAAGTTTGATTGAATTCGAAGCAATTATTGATTGCAAGATTGCACCCCTCTCTATGTCACTTTGCCACCCACAGCTCACGAATTGCCTGGCCACGATGGTCTGCTCATATACTCCCGTTGCTGCCTACATGTTCGCTTTATCTACATTTCTGCTCCAGAAAGTAGCGGGAAGTAATTGATTTCGCTGCAGCTGCCAACTGCAACTCGACTTTGGGCCTACTTGTAACTGGCTCTGGTACGCCTTCCCTTTCGCCCATATTGACTAACAGATGTTGCTTGTCCACTGTTCGAGCACGGGGAGCAACATTGCGTTTTTTCAATTTCATTACGCCGCCTTCCGCCCTTCACGACCTGTACGTGACTTCACACAATCGCCTGGATCCTCTCAACCGTAGGATACTCATAACTCCCGTTCGTCATCGCCGGCAGGGGTACATACCACCTCAAGATGTACGTAAAGTCCCTAGCAGCAGGCAACCAATTCCCAGTCCAATTCGCCGGCGGCACCAACTGCGTCGGCTGGACCAACACCTGAAAGGGTCCATCCCTGGTAGTACTATTCGCATACACCTTCTCTGCACTATCCTGGAATGTAAGGTTATTTGACCGGTCCCCAATTTCAAACCTGAAAAGATCGTTCGGGATGAGATACTGATCCGCGCCATAGACCGAATAGGACCAGAATCCATATCTCTCGTCAATTTGAGGTTTGCCGCTAAAGCTCAACAAGACAGACGTATTTGCTTCGAGATTGAAGACGCCCGTAAAGCCTAGCACTTGATAGCCAGGGTATAGGACTTGGACTGTTCGTTGTTGTTGGTAGCCTGCGATGGCGATGTAGGCGCGGACAGCATAGTTGAGGCCGTAGTTGCCTTGTACGTCTTCCTTTTGCAGGACCCAGTCGTTAGTTTCGTGCCTGATGTTGGCCGGTTCGACGGTGGCTTGCGTGATAGAGCTATTGGCAATGACGCCAGCGAGAGTGAGGTTAAGACCCTGGGGTATATGATATGCGTTATCGTAGACGCCGGCGAGGGCTAAGATCGAGCTGACGCGTGAACGTTCGGTCTGGTTGGAGGGTTGATTATAAGGGAGCAGCTTTGCTGCCAGGTCGAGCTGTTTTTCAAGGCTGTCGATGCCTAGGTATGTGCCGTTCGGTGCGAGCGATGTTAAGGGCGGTGCATATTCGGAAGAAGTGCTGCGGGTAATGTTGACTAGGCTTGAAGCGTTCTGGTAGCCGTGGATTTGATTCAGCTCTTCGGTGGTGTTGTGCTTCACAAGGATGCGGATAAGCATTGTAGCGTAGGTGGCCGGCACGTTGATGACGCCTTGGTAATGAGTCGCGTTGCCGCTGCTGACTGCGTTCTGCATAGATGAGGTGGCATTCTGGTACCCGGCCACAGCTGCCGCGTCCTGCGCACGCCTGATCAAGTACTTTCCAGCAGTGTTGTTATTGACGGCTCCAACTTCAGCCACAACCTCCCCGAAGAAGTCGTAGACAGGATACACGTAGTATCGATCCTTAATCTCCGGCACTGTCAATTCAACGTCATGCTCAGACAAGTCCAGCACTACGCGAGAGTAGACAGTATCGATGTTAGGCTTGATAACGCCAGGGTCGTCCGGCGATGCTAGGTTGCGCTGATGGAAGATCGAGTTGACAGTGTGGTTTCGAAGAACATTTCCAGCGAAGTTACTGAAGACGTACACCGGATAAGTGTAGATCAACGACCATGCCGTTGCATCCAAGCTTCCATCCGGAAAGTTGTTTGTACTGATGTTGTAAGGCGACTGTGCTGCTACTGTTGCCAAAGCCCCAGCGGAAAACAAAAAGTTCCTCATGGTCGACAAAACGAGCGGTTGTTGTAGAGCTGGAAGCATAGCTTAGATCCCAAGAGAAGATTTGGGAATTGCTTCGTCTTAAGCAGTCCATACTTGCGCTTCGCGATCCTAATGACATTCATGATGGCTAGCTGCATGTAACTGGATGTCGCCATCAGGATACTTTATCGCCAATGCCATGTGGGTCGCGATTGAGATGGAAGGTGCAGTGTAAAAAACGCCAGTCGTCTAGAAGCGCTTTTCCTCCATGACGCCATCCTGCAAGAGCTCAGATTAGCTTTTTGCACCTACACCACATGGCTACGCGTGTTGGGTGCCGGCTTCGTCGTTATGGCAGTCTGGAGTGCCGAATAGAATATCTACATTCATCAGTATATTTTGGAAGTCTACCCGGTATGTTACATGCGCAGTACGCCATGCTGTTGCGTCTAGTCGACTCGTAGTACTCTCGGTCCTCTCCTCTTCGCGACCTTCTTTCTCTTGTTGCCCTTGTCAAAGGCTGTTGCCGCTTGGTGAGTACGGCCAAGGTTGTCATGATCTTTGACCTTATAGATCCTCACGATCCAGTTCTCGCTGGTGAATGCCTCCTCGAGCGTATCGAGTTCTGGCCCAACCGCGGGCAGTTTCGAACCACGTACACGATCAGTGGCCTGGCCAGCTGGGAATAACTGGTTGTAGCCATAGTAGCTCATCTTGTACATGAGCGAGTTGCGCATTGTAGGAGTCGCCTCGTCGTCAACTCGGTACTCGCCTCGTGCGGTGAAGAAGTCTCGCTCCTTGACCTCATCTGGCCAGATGCCTGGGATACAATTAGCATGGGACAATTCGTGGGAAACGGGTTTGCCTACCTTCGGCAATCCTGACCATCCACAGGAACTTGTTTATATCGTCACCCGAATAACCGAGAAGACCACCGAAAATGATCAGAACATAATCGACTTCATGCTGTTTCATGATCGGGTAAGAGACCTCTTCACGACTGGACATCGCCTTGCCAACAGTTGCGATATGTGTGTTGTTCCAGGTGTTGTTGTCCACAAGTGTTGGTCTGTCAGCCATGCCACCAATTTGGTAGCCATAATCCCACCAGCTCATAACCTTGGCATTCTGCTCAGTGTTCTGGCGAAGCCAATAGTAGGCCTCTCGGTAGTCATCGATAATGTGCTGGCTGCCATCAGGCATTTTTGAAGCAAGCACAACAGATGGCGATGAGTAAGCGTTGGAAGTGACCCATGTGCAGTGTAGCACGAAGAGGAGCAAATAGATCGTTACGGCACCTGTCATAAATGACTTCGACAGATGGCTGTAGATGCCGACGATAGGACCCTTGGTGGATCGGAGTGACTCCGGAATTGCCGCCGATAGCTTGTCCTTGACATCTGCTGAACCATTGGCGCTCCCGTTGGCCTTGGTAGTCGGTTCTGGTGGGGAGCCTGCTTTGGTGAAGATATCGAGAATCTGGCTGAGAGCGATAGCTGCAGCCACACAGACGATAGGTGTAAGTGTAAGCATCAGACGAACCATCACACCGGCGAAATAACTGGCCAGGACTGCGTAGATGACAACAAAGACCTGCTCATCTTTCAGAGTGCGGAAGCACATGTAGACACCAGCGGGGAACAACCAGATCAGCATGTTCAAGTCGAAGAAGAATGCTGGCCATGCGGTAGGCTGATGTTCGGAGACAGAAGCGATGATAGGAATGTGGATCTTGGCGTAACCGGTATCCCAAAGCGAGTAGAAGCGACCGCTCCATGGCGCAATGGTTCCAGAGACCGTAAGAAGGACAAGACCACCAAAGCCAACCACGAAGACCAGTGCAACACCTGCCCATAAGAGAGTCTGGAATTGCTTGGATGGAAGCCTGTGTCGTAGAAAGTCGGCAAAGCCAACGAGCTGGATGAGGCCAAAAACGCCTATATCGTGTTAGCTAAGGTAGCGGAAGTGATGACAGTGAATTGACATACCAAGTGCAGACATGTGGTCGCTACTTCTGATTGGCAGGAAGCCAACGAACGGGATCTGCATGCTGGCCAACGTTCCAAGAGCATACCAGGTTGTGAAGCTGACGTACAGACGTGCGCTGTATCGGCCCATGCACATCAATACGAAAGCGTGCAATGGAAGCAAATTGGTGATGAAGACGTATCCACCCCATGCGCTGACCATGTATCCGTAGAACAAGGCGCAAAGACCTCCCCACATAACACTTCCCAGTTTGACGGCCTTGATCCAGAGATAGAAGGTGAAGACGAGCAAGAAGATGGCAATGGCCTCGTTGTCGTAGGATCCAGCAACACTTCTGCTGATATATCCTGGTGCAATGCCCATGAACGCGGCTCCAAGCAGACCTGCTGAAGGACTGTCGCTCATCTCAGAAGTCAAGAGGTAGGTCGCGAATGCTGTCAAGCCGGAGAATGCTGGAGCGAGGAGCACGCAGATATTGCGAATGTCGACCGGCAGTGTGAGGAAGCGAAGGAGCTTGTAGATCACGCCAGACGTGACCATGAGACCTGGGTAAAGAGTGCCACCTGTGACACGACCCAGAGGATGCCATGTTCCTGCGGCACATCAGTATCTTCCCCTCCCAGTAGTTTGTGAACTGCTCTTACTGTCGTCAAACCAATCCCAAAACCTGTAGAAACCATGTGATACGAGGTACTTTGTCGCTCTGAAGTTGAACCACGGGTCGACTGTCCATGTCATCAGCACATCTTCCACGCTCCCAGACCGCCTGTTTCCGGCACTGACATTCGTGAATGATACTCTCGAATCTGATTACGGAAAATAACCGGGCCGCAACAGCGGCGGCTGCAATGGTAACGAGGATGATGATGCGTAGGAGGCCTCGAGTGTTGCGGCCGGTCTCGCCTTTGAAAAAGAACTCGGCGCCGGATAGCGAGTCGTCGACCGCCATGATGGAAGGACTGGTGATCGAGCGGGTGGGAGGCGCAATGGTGCTGTCTTTCAGCCTCTGAACATTAGAAGAAGTTTGGTTCAATGCTGCATCTCATGAAGCTACGTTGCAGGTGCTCTTGGCACTCAGGGCGCGAGCTGCAAGGATGAGCTCCACGCGTCTCACGACTCCTCCACCGCGGAGGTCACCATCAACACTCAGTATTTCCAGAACGACTTCACATGCTACATACACGACATCACGCGCGAAGAATCTGCGCGCAAAGCTGTTGAGCATTCACTCACGCTGGCACTAGCGCAGCGATTGCCAGTGGCTGAGGATGGAGCGAGGAAGACTACCGACAATAATGTAGGACGTCATCCGGCGTAACAGTACATGTACCCAGAAGCAACAATGCCTTATGCAGCCGTGGAGACGGTCAGGGGAAGTATGACCAGTGTCTCTATACTTACATCGACATGATCCGCCTCTTCAGTAGACCTGCCAAGCTTGCAGCCCTTCCGAGAGCTGCTGGGTGGTATATAAGCAGGCCTGCGTTCACAGCTAGGCCATACTCTGTTGCAGGCAAGCACCGATCTTTATACTGTATCACACATGGCTTCTAACCAGAGTGGATCAGGCCGGGCCAACAACGAAGATCTCAAGGCTTCAGGTCTCTTTGACGTCAGTCATGTCACGGCATTGGTCACGGGTGGAGGCACTGGCATTGGCTTGATGATTACTCAAGCACTCGTCACCAACGGCGCGAAGGTATGCATTATTACAAGGATAAGCACACTGTTCTGATATGGATGTCTATCAGGTCTACATTACTGGCCGTCGCGAAGAAGCCCTTGAGAACACCGTCGAGCAATACAACACGGGTATTGGCTCCCTGCACTACATTACGGCAGACGTCAGCAGGAAGGACGAAGCGATTCGCCTAGCAAAAGAGCTCGAACAAAGGGAGCCCAATGGTATTCAACTACTCGTGAACAACGCCGGCATCGCTCGAGATGACAGCACCAAATTTTCAAGCGCGGGCCAACCAGAGATGTCCGATGCCTCTGCCATCTCCCAACACTTCCTGAAAACAGAAGAGCAGAACTTCATGGACACCTTCCAAACGAACGTGATGGGCCAATACTTCATGTCCATGGCCTTCGTTCCCCTCCTCGCAAAAGGAACTTCTACAACCCCCGGCTACTCCTCCTCCGTCGTCAACGTCTCCTCCATATCCGGCGCAATGAAAGGCAGCAGCATGGGCCAATTCGCGTACGCTTCCTCCAAAGCCGCGTCAACACACCTCTCCCGCATGCTAGCGACAACATTCTCTGGCGTCCAAGTCCGCGTCAACGTCATTGCTCCGGGAGTGTTTCCCAGTGAGATGACTGCAGGCGACAGCGGCGGTGACAACAAGAGTGAAATGGATATGAGGAGTCGGAATCCTGCGGGGAGAAAAGGCTACGATAGCGATATGGCTGCGACGATCCTGTTCTTGGCTGGAAAAGGAGGTGTTTTCTACAATGAGCAGATCCTGTATCCTGATGGCGGCAACACGATCACTGCGCCAGCGCAGAAGTAAAGATGAGTGCGATTTGTACGATGAATTCCACCTGGCTGCAGTATCATGGGTTCCCGCTTCCCAGTCTCCTCCGCGAATCTCGCTCTTTCTCCACTCTCGTTCCTCGGTGGTTCTCTTTAGTAAAACTTGGATTTCTCGAGAAAAGAAAAAGGCCCAGTTGCCTTTCTTTTTTGGACACGCCAGTACAGACGATAAGCGGTTGCACTACAGACAGTAGCAATGCGAGGTCGGACGCTTGCATAGTGTATCGGATCGCATTGAACATACTGTATTAACAGAGACATAATCAGACTATTCTGTCTTGGGACAATTTGCCGCGCACTCAAGATGATTACAGATGATACCTTAGACTTCCACATTTCTTCTACGCTGCTATATATACAATTCTTCCTACGTAGTAGTCCTCATCATCATCATAATCATCGTCATCAATGCCGTGGACGTGATGATACCTGTTGCACAGCGCCGTCTACACAGTCCCCTTCTTCTGATTCTCACTGGCCAGACTCTGCGCCTGACTGGCAATACCTCCCTTGGAAGTATTGCCAAACGCCCGCTGCTCTCTCGAATGCAGCAACTCAGCCTCCTCCTTCGTCACGCGCTCTGGATCATTCGCCATTTTCGGGGAAACCTGCTCAGCTGCGTTCTGGAAGTTCTCGAGGCGGTCGTTGGCAGACTGGGTAGCAGGGTCTGCATTCGCGTTGGCGGAGTCTTTTGGTTTGGTTGCGCCTTCGTTCACGGCGGCGAGGCGTTGGGCGTTAGCGCTGATAGAGTCCGATGGTGGTTGGGCTTGACCTGTGGCACGGGCTTCGCGGGATTTGAGGTAAGCGGCATCTTCTGATGAGACCGATGCAGGGTCTTGCTGTATCTTTTGGCCTATTTCTTGGGCTGCTTGCTCGAAGTTGCGTGTCTTGCCGACCTGACTCTGCATCTGAGCAGACATAGAGCCCTGGGACGGACCACCTTCTTGCTTGGCGGTCTCGGAGATCTGCCGTCCTGCGGGAGGTGGTTGCGCCATGTTCCTGGTTGAGCTTGAGAAGTAGGTGCTTGGTCTCGTTGTTCTTGAAGTTGACCTTGCAGCTCGGAGAGCTCGTGCCTGTGCTCTTGAGAACATGATGAAGGTAAGGGAAGTAATAATGAGAGATACTGCTCACTTCTCTGTGTGTCACGCAGGTTGACCTTTTGATGCGCAACAGAAGCGGCAAAATCATGATGCCATGACAGGCACTGCTTCTGGGAAGTGATCGACAGGTAGGGACGAACTACGATACTCATTAGCCCTGAGCGCGCCACACTTCGAAGTTGGAAGCATCATGGACACTCGATCGTAGGTATTCTGTCGTGCTAACACGTACGCGCTTAATCCTCTCATTTTGAGTTCCACTGATGATGCGACAGCGTTGCGGTATCAGGAATGAGTAAGCAGTTCTACCTTGGCGGATCCATAGTTCACGACGTCGTGGCCTTCTTCAGAGCGACTCGAGTTTTGGGGACTGACCGGTTCTTCTTCCTTCAAACACTCTCTGATACGCTCACGCTTCACCGACAAAACGGTCTCAGTTATGCTTTCCGGCGCCTGCAGTCTCACGTGGAGAAAAAAAGCCAACTTCTGTCAAACCCGGAAACTTTCGACTGGGGCCTGCTACCATTCCTGGCAATATCTCAAGATTGACCAGAACAACAACTAGGAAGCTGCTCTTCATCCCAACAGCGATCAGAAACTCCGAGCACATCAAGTGTAACTTGATCACAGTGTAACTTGATCACAATCCGCCGTCGCAGCGCCGCGTCCCAAACCTCAAGGATACTGTACTCACCACCTAGCTCATCCGGCCGCAAAAGACTTGCACACTTCGGCGCTTGAAAGTGACGCCCGGAGCCGCATCATGCATGAAATGTTAAAGTGCAAGACTCATAAGCGACAGATCTCAAACCTCCCGTCACCGACAAAGTGTGTGTCCGGGCGTCTGATCGCCATGCATATGACTGAATCGACTGCCGGACAAGGACCGGCCTGCTGGGAATCTCCTATCCGCCCGTTATTACAATCAGTATTATCGCAATTGCGGTGGAACGGTATACGTACCCTTGCAGAGATGCACAGACACACACACACACACACACATAGCAAGCACTCTCCGTAAAAAACCCCCCCAACTCCTGTACGTGGTACGAGAAGCGCGCTTGCGCTCGTTCACCCCTCCTCTTTCCGATGTTGTCTCGGGTGCAGGAATTGAGAGTACGTATTGTAGCAACGCGGTGAGATCCAGCAAGCATTGTGCCGCATGTTCGGTAGCAATTTATTTTTCCAAATTTGAAGAGCTAATTTTTGGGCTCCCCCCCCCCCCCTACCTCCCCCAAATTACCAGACGGGAAGTGTTTCGTCCCAGAACAAGCAAACAGCATCAACAAGCTCTTTTCTGCTTTGACCCATTATAATGTATCATATCATATGCCCATGATCCTGGGGACTTTTTCTCCTTGGCTCATCATACACACACGCCGCGGCGCCGTCCAACAATCTGTTCCCCCCCAGCCAGCCAACAAGACAAGAAGAAGAAAAAAAGGGGGCGATCAATGCTGGTATCAAAAAAAAAGAAGAAAGCGCCCAAAACGTCCATTGCTGCATCCATTGCATGAACCAATCAAGCCGTGTATGTGTGTAAGGCAACAGCCTCTTCCATTCTTGTCTTGTGTGTGTGTGTGTGTGCGCGCAAAGAATCGAAATGATTGCCCAATTGCTCTCCCTCTCTCTCAAGGGACTTCAGTACCGCACTGCGGGCATCGCTTCCCAGCAATAACCCAAACGGTTTGGCCTCGTTGCAGGCATGCTTGACAGCGCTTGCCGGGGACCTGCGACATGTGTTAGAGTTCGACAATAATGATCGCATCAGAGAGAGAGGAGGAGAGAGAAACATGTTGCAAGTATGGGGACGTACTGGCTTTTGTCGTACTGGCAAGCTCATGCCGAAGGGGTGCTGTTGCTGGTGCTGCTGCTGGTGCTGCTGCTGGTGCTCCTCTTCTTCTTGCTCTGAGTCTGAGGAGGCGTACAGGGCAGGCAATTGTTCGATGCCGAGTCTCTGGAGCATTTCGTAGCGGCGCTCGTTGTAAGACATGATGGTGGTGGTGGTGGCAGTGGTGGTAGGTGGATTAGTGTCGGTAGAGGGTTGTGGTTGAGAGGTTTTGTCGAGAGTTAGATGTCTTAATGATGGGAGGTGAGGTCAAGTTGGTCGAGTAGGTTCTGGTCCTGGTGGGTGGATGGCTTAAGCTCGAGCGACTGACAACAGGGAAGACTGGAAGGATGAACCAGCATTGAACACAATGGGGAGAAAGTGTCGAAGACTTTATACGTCTGCTTGCCCCACCCAATCTGGGTGGTACATTGTACAGGTTTGTAATTGACCAGGCATTGGCTGGGTCCGCTGCTTGTGTCCTTGTGGGTGAGAAGCAGGGTGGGTGAGCATGCCAAAATATAATATTGTGCTTCCAAAACCTCAATGCTGGGACTGGCAGTGTGCTCGACACTGACTAACCTGGTTCAGATTCCATGTTCAAGTGTTACACTGACACGAACCCCCGATGCAGCAATGCACAGAGGTTGCCAATGCGATCGGACAATATGTAGGATGATGCAAGAAAAGCATCGATGTCTGGTTCATGTCTTCTCAGCGAGGACTTTGATAAAATTCATATCAGTTCAAACCCGTACTTATGCTTGCTCTCTCTCTCTCTCTCTGCAAGATACCTCACACGAACCGAACCCAAAGTCCCAAGAAAAAAAACCTCTCATCAATGTCAAGGCGAAAAAGCTTCCCTAACAGCCAGATACTAAGCGCCGCAACAGCTTTCCCTTCCCCCCCCCCCCCCCCCCCTACCTCCGACCCTGAAAGAGTATCTCAGGCGCATATGTGCTGCAGCATATTGCATATTGCATATCGTACTGCCATGCCGGCACCCGCAATGGGGTGCCGAAAGCCAGGAATGTTACAGCAGAATAATGAATGAATGGATGGATGGATGGATGCAA
The DNA here is from genome assembly GCA_000504385.2 of Exutisphaerella laricina CBS 326.52. Taxonomy (NCBI): domain Eukaryota; kingdom Fungi; phylum Ascomycota; class Dothideomycetes; order Mycosphaerellales; family Mycosphaerellaceae; genus Exutisphaerella; species Exutisphaerella laricina. Next base: position 29,970 of record KZ106669.1, read on the forward strand.
GTCCTTTCGGGCCAGGAAGTATGTATAACATTTGCAAGGATGGCAACATGTCGGAACCCTACCTATCGTCACTTACAGTAGTAGCAGACTACTGCTGCCGCTGCCGCTGCCGCTGGCAATGCAGCAATGTGATGATTGCCCCCGGGAAGTCTGGAGCGGCTCGTTCGTGACCGACACTTTCTTTCTGTCCAAACAAAGTTCCCCCTCGTACAAAAGTGTACCATGTACGTACACACGAAAAAAAACGAGCGCGTGCACGGGGCTGGTTGCACGATACATATTATGATGATCCCACTGTGGATCACGATACGATACGATACGATACGATACGATGCGCTCGAACGGGTCAGTGAGTCGTCTTGGGCAGGCGTGAAATGATGTGAACGAAATGAATTCGGGAATCACAAAAAATGAACATGTAAGATTCTGTAGTAGTGCTGTACGTAACCTAACTTAGTGTGATGAGATGAGCGGGATCGTAGCCGCGACGCTAGCTTATGCAGGAAGAAGGCATGGATGGCTGGACTGGACTGGATCCTCGCTGGGGATTTTGGGGGGGGGATGCTCCCCCTGCAGCTGTGGACTGACCCGGGAGTGTGGGAGTAATAAACTTTCCCTACAGCCATGTCATTGACAGTACAGTACAGTACAGCACAATGAGATGAATCTTCTCGTATTTTATTAGTAGCAGCCCCTCTACGCCATTGAAAGTACAGTTCGAAAAGCTGCATCAAATTCTTATTAATATCTTCGTAGCCTCGTCTCGTCTCGTCTCGTCTCAACTCCTCGCCTACCTGTACGTATCTTCCTATCTGCGACCGACGGCTGTTATATGGGGCTAGTGTAGTGCACCTGAATAGAATGTACTAAAGTGAGAGAAGAGAGAAGCGCAAAGCTTGGAAAAAGTCCGTCTTTCGGGTTGTGCACGATCAAGGGCTCTGTCTATCTGATTGATCTAACAAGTAGCGGTCTGGTTGAAGTACTACGAACCCGAAGTCGATAAGCATTTATAATTGTGTACGCAGGCAGCATGCATAAGCGATTGCCGCGATACGATACTATACTAACTACCTAGTAACTAGTAGATCGTGCATATTATTTCCATTCCCATCAACAGATCGACAGTAGGGTCTTTCTTCTGCGTCTTCGACCGCAAAGCGTAAATATCTACTCCGGGTCTGCTCAAGGACCACCATCACACAGATGCAGGAAAACTCGTTTGGATTTCGGGAGTCAGTTCCATGAGGTATCATCGTGGTATGTTACTACGTAGATGACTGCCTGCGTGCTACGTACTGTATGATGGATGGATGCTAGCCAGACCATGTCTGCAGGAGCGGCATGGGTGCTACTACTGCCGGCATCAAGGCGGTCTTGACCTATGGCGCCATCTACTAGCGCCATCTTGCCAGTACGTACGAAGATGCCACTACCGGGTTAGCTAGCCAGCCAGCCAGCAGTCTACTACAGTACGTACTATCATGCAGTCATCCGCGTCTGGACGGCCAGCAGCAACTTGCCGCCCGTTAATTTCGAATCGGCGCCTCGCAGTGAGACAAGCAGCAGGCCTTGAGGCAGTCGGTCAAGGCGATAACACATCCACCCAAGCAATCGGTCTTTTTGAGCCAGAGCATCGTCCATGATTTTGATCCTGCAAAAGTATGTCAGCGCACGGTGTCCCCTCATCAACGGGAATGCTTAAAGTTTGGGGCAACATGTCCGTTGCGAGACTCCACGATCCCCCAGTCATGCCAGACGCAGTGTTACAAAGGGGGTTCACCGCATGCCGGTAGCGTCGATCCTGGACTCGGCTTGTGGGCGCGCGCACGAGCACCAGGGACCATCGAGCTGGGTTTCAAGGTGCGTTGCGGGTACAACAACGTACGTAGTATCCCTCATCAAGACCAGGACGACATTGTTGAAGCGTCTCAACGCTTTCGTCGTGCGCCCAAACAGATCGCATATCAGATTACGCGAAAACACCCGGGCATGGCTCCGCGGTCACAGGACCTGGATGATCGCGTGCGACTTTGGCTGAAGCACGGCGCAATGCCAACAAAGTGCTTGGGCGTACAACAAAGATCAAGTATCATGAGTCTCAATCACAGCGATCCTCGTGATCGATCACGTTGGGGAGTTAGAAGCATCACACGTACCTCACGAAGCTCAATGCGGGCACCACTTCCTTGATGCCCTTGAACGACACAACTTCACCTGAGAAGTCGGGCTCGCGACTGTGGATAAGGGAAGATCGGCGTTTGTACTCTCCGCCTGTAATGATGATCAGGAACTGTTCCACGTCTGCAACATAAGTCGTGCAATTTTGCTCTTACCTTTACTTTTTGCTCCATTTGGTATTTTGGCCTCGATGAATTCAGCTGGACTTTCGACGTGCAGCTCGGTCTTGATGAAAGCATTGGGTACATCACCTTCCGGTCCGAGGCCTTGGGCGGCAAGCAGCTTGATGGATAGATCAAGTGTTACTTTGTCGGGTTTCGGTGGCTGCTCACCATCAACCGGAAGATAGCCGTTGGGTTTCAGTACCCATCCTCCCGTGCCATCAAATTGGGCGGCATTGAGCATCATGGCTGCGTTTACCTTCTGGAAATTGAGTGCCACCTATTGAAAGTTAGGGTTGTTGGAAAGCACGGTTTCGCGTCATGATTAATGGGTAACACAACATACCATCTGCAAGCCGAAGCGCCATAAAGGCGCTGGATCCAGGTTCGAAGAGCGGACTCTCGTGCCTTTCGGGTAAGCTCTCATCAAATGGTGTAGATTGTGCTTGAACAGTTTGTCTGGCTGCTGCTCGCAGGCGTCCAAGAGCTTGTTTTCGCCGAGCGAGAACACGTGTGTTGGGATCTTGGCTTCTGGCTGGTCGAAGGAGTGGAAGTGGAAAGCACGTGTGAAGACTCCCATCCTGCTGAGCTGCTCACAGATTTTGCCCTTCTTGACTGGTTCGGCTTCGTCCTCAGACTCACTAAAATCCTCCTTCTCGTTGCCGTCCGTTGCAGCCTTGGCCGCCTTCTTTGCTCGCTCGGGCGGCGTGTACTTCACTTTGACCAAGATTCTCTTCTTGAGGCTCTCAAGCGTGGGTAGTGGGGTCGCATCAGTAAAGTCGGCAGGCAAGCGGTAGAGAAAAGGTCCCTGACGTGTAACTGTATTAGCCGTGCCATCGCGAAATGGGGCTTCAGTAAGCTTCTACTACAGGTGAGCTTTTACCCAATAATCGTTCATCAGTTCAACCATGATCTCCTGCTGCGCCAAGTTGCAATGCACTTCGAGGCTGACGATCAATGGAAGGTCCGTAGTCTGAAATGCGTAGTTGCGAACAACTTCGCACATCTTTCGAAACGGCATCTCCCGAGTCAACGTGTAGCCATGATAGACCACCGGCTCTTCGCGGTCAGAGTTGGTTCTCCATGGTATTGGCATGGAAGTCTCCTTTTCAGCGGGAGAATGCGAAGTCGCGTGCTCTGGACTGGACCGAGATGCTGATCGCAGCCTCTGCAGACCTTTCTTCAACAGCCCGGACAACTTATTGACATCGTGATTATCCTCCTTCGGGTTCTCTCCTTCGGCCTCTGAAGAAGAAGGAGATTCGCCGTTCCAGATGTCCACCTCAATGCAACGACAGCCTCGCTTGAGAACGTCTTTGTAGGAATCTGTTGTGACTTTGCCCCACAGTTGGTTGCCGGAAAGGTAGGTGTTATGGCTGCTGGAGATGTAGTAGTGCGATAACGGGTGGCTAGTATCCTCGTTGATGGGCAAGGCAGCGGAAGATTCCGGTCGTGCCAGGTGCTCCAGGAATGCTTCGCGGGTCGAGAAGGCCTCAGGATCCTGCTCGTAGGCTTGCTGGATGTGCTTTTTGACAGCCTCGCCCAGCAGCGGTGTCTCCCTGCCAGCCATACTGTCGATGTTGTTCGGCGAGAGTGACTCGTGTGCTGGACAGTAATCAACAACGTCTTGCACTAGAAGCACACAAGACACCGCCCAGCTGAGCGAGTGTATTCACCGCCACTGCGTGGTGCGGGAGCCATCCGTCATGGCATTATGTGTATGATTATTATTATGATTATTAGTGATGATTCGATCGTAGGACATTGACCATCACACATTATTCACGATGCTACACGTCTACAGACCGACCACAGCACGAAGTAGATGCTGAAGGAACGACGACGGAGAGCACCATGATGAGCTCGGGAAGGAGGTTCCGTGGACGCCAAGCCGGTGATCGAAGATAATGACGTCGGTGGCATTCGTGCCTGCCCTGCCTCGTGCCCTTCCATGACCAATTTCATACATGCAGCTAACTTACCACATCGCATACTGTTGATGACAAAGATGCCGTCGCGGAGGGGAGAGGCAGAGTCCCAAGTGCGCCAGTGGGGCTTCTCGCACGTGTTCACGTGGTGCGGTATGCGAGTACACCGATGTCCATACGGAAGGATCCCCTGCTGACACGAAGACCTCGACCTGCAGATGGACCGTAAGTGCACACTCCGCTTGCCAGTCAGTCCGGAGACGATCGCGACTGCTGACTGTGGACTTCGCAGCAACGCCTACTATCCGCCGCACAAGCACTCGGGCCTGACCACGCACCTGATTCTCGACGGCGAGTTGACCATTTCCTACCCGGACGACGCGACGCCCCAGAAAGAGACGTTCGGACCAGGCGCACGACTTGATGTTGATGCTGGCAGACGGCACCAGGTGTGGATGGGCAAAGATGGGTGCACATACGTCATTGGCGAGTGAGGGACGACAACGAGCAGCAGCACCGCGGTACAGCGAAGGAGAAGGAACACAGTACGACAGCGAAGGTTATGAGGATACCATTTCGCTCGCCAAGGGCCCGGCGTTTGGGTGGATGAATGGTCATCTGCAGGCATCGTATGATTATCCTGACCTGGATGTCTCGACTTGCCCTGATACTATGTGTCCTTGAGTCCTCAGCAGCAATTTTTGAGGACAGGCCAATGTTTGCGATGATGAGGACGCGCGCTGCTAGTCTTGAGGACGGCTATTGCGCCTCTTCTGGTAACATGCAAGTTGATCTGATCACATTGCAGCATGATCGAAGTACCGACCACTAGTCTACAGAACGAGGATCATATGCCATACCTTGTCCTTGTGGAATGAAGAGCACCGCCATGGCCCTTTCAGTGGCCATTCAGTCTTTGGCCGCTGTATCATCTACTGCTGCGCCGTCGACAAACCAACCGGAGCTTCCATCGCGGAGCACTACGTCGATGACGGCACACACTGAACGTACACAGTGGTTTAATTCCTCAGGCCTGCGACCAACAACAGCTGGGTCATTTGCCACCGATCTGCCCATGGTAGGACAGCACAGTCATGTGACAAGTAGCTATTCTCCGGACACTGCACAAATCACGACTTCCTCTGGCATGGAGCCATATCTTGTAGACATCACAATTACGATTACAGACACCACTACCATGTACACCAATGAGACAACAACATTTGCGAGCTCCTCCACATTAGCCATGACGAAATCAGGAACGCAAGCAATTTCTCGCAGTACCTCCTCGGTCGCCTTTCTCGGAGCCGCCACCAATACCACGAATATCGCCAGCGCGCCAGCGCATCCGATCTCAAGTAACGTCTCTGCGCTGAATAGCAGCGTCCCTGCGGCTACTACCACAACTTCGCAGCCTAGGGTTATCGGTACCGGGGTGCCCCTGGTTCTTCAGCAGATTTCCGCGGTTGACAGGCGTAAGTACATATTCGCAATGGCTTATGACCAAGCTCTCGTTGCAGCAGATGAGGAGCTGGAGGCGCTTGAGGCCACGGATGAATGCAACTCGATCGAACTTTGTCGAAAGATCGTCTGGGAGGCTGTCATGGATTCTGCCCGGAAAGCTGTGCAGAGAAGCACTATATCCCAGGACGAGAAGGAGACCAAGCCGTGCAACGAGCTTTGCCTTGCGGAAAATGCTTACATAGGCTCTTTCATGGCCGGCCTTGACACGAAGCAACGCTTGTTCAAAGTCATCACCGGCATGAGACGGCTCCCACAATACAAAGATGTTGATTGGGAGAAGATCGAGCCCCTTGAGTTCAAGGCTGTTGAAATGATCAACAAAGACACTGATGTACTGGTAAAGAACCAGCTAGATTTCGATGATACGGCCTTTGAGGAAGCTCTCCATGAGGCGGATGGCATGGCCCAACCCATACCTTCTCCTCCATATCCATCTGGCCCGAACATGCCCCAGCCTACACCGTCCCCTCCAGATCAGTCAGCGCAAGAAATGGACGGCTCTGCAGACCGTCCATTGACGCAGCTGAAGTCCGCATCAAAGCAATTTCTCAAGGACATCAAAACGTCGACCACGAGCAGAGTAACACGGGCCCTGGAGCATCTGTCGCGGGCTGGCTCCAAGTTCGCAAAATTCTGGGAAAGGTTGCTTCATGGCAGACCGATCCCACCTCAACCTTCAAACCCTCCCGCTCCTCCGGTGGAAGATCCCATGCCCGTTGAGTATTGGTCGACGTCGTTCCCATATATGGGCAAGTTGCCACCACGCCCAGTGGACCCGAATGCGTTTGTCAAGGGTTGCCGACCACCCGAGCGACCATGTCTGCGACCGAACCCTCGAACCAACCGATGCCAACCACCCGAGCGACCATGTCTGCGACCGAACCCTCGAGCCAACCGACCACACCAAATATTAAGGAAAGAGGCCAATGATCCCTTCAGGCTCGGAGATCAGAGATATTACCGTTCAGACTCGTTCCAGCCAACCCCGGATTTCAGCTCATTCGATGCGCCAGGATCGCAGGGCGGTATGCGAACTGTCTGCAAGGAAATGGCAGATGGGAACCAGCTCCGACAAGTGAGCCTGCGACCTAGGCCGAATCAGATCGACTGGCTCAAAGAGGATGCAGGCATAATCATTGGCGATTCGCCCACTGGTCCTCCAGGCGATGTCATTGTCGTTTCCAGTGTCACTGCGCTCATTGTCTGCGAGCCGGATGATCTTTCAGCACATAGTCAAGCGCCTTCTGCTTCTCCGACTACGGAGCAAACCACGACTCAGAAACCTAGTCACCTCACATCGCATAAGTCGCATGCTACCAGTGGGCGTACCACCATGCCCACGTCGCAGACGCGAAGGAGTTCTACCACATCTTGGCGTACAACTGCCACTTCTACAACGACGAGCAGCGCCAGCTTTGAGGGAACAAGTTCAGCGAATTCGAGCGCTGCAAGTAGCAGCCAGTACTCCATATCACCAACGACCACTGCAACAACGTTCGTCAGCTCGACCACAACGACGACCAGCGCTGTAACGACGTCCGTCGATAGCACAGCTTCGCATCTGGCCTCGAATGCGGCATCGACACCAACAACATCATCCTCGGCATATACAACCACAATGCAAGCCGCTACGCTAAACACTCTGGCTTCAACATTAGTCGAGGCGATCACGAGCTCTGCTGCAGTAACGAGGCCATCGCCAAAAACAATGCATACAGCTACTTCTACGTCCATCGTAGTGCCCTCAACTTCAACGACATATACTCCACCTTCGATAGCTCCTGTAGACGCGCCACACGGGACTTTCCACGGTCCGGGCGTACCGGAATGGTACTCGAAGCACTGTCGATGGCGGGGAGGTGGCAGCCATCGACTACTACCATACATGATCTGGGAAGATTCCAACCTCCCGCCTGGCTGTAGCAAACCTGTACCCTGGGAGTGCACGGTGGGCCCATTTGTACAATTCAACGAGGAGTGCTCGAACCCATTCGAGCAAGCCAGATCTTCACTGACTGACAAATATGTCGATAAATGGATCAAAACGTGTCGAGGCGGTTCACACTCGGGCATATGCCAAATTAACAGATACAGAAAGCAATTCAAGTTCGCAAAGGGGCTATGGCGCGACGACAATGCCCATCCAAAGTCCGATCTAGTCTGGACAGATCCTTTCGTCCCACCGGGAATGTCCGCGCCCACGCCCTGGGAATGCACCGAGAACTGGCGAAGATGGTACAAGAAGGAGGCCAAAGTGACAGGAGGAGACCCTTACGTCGAGTATTGCGATGACAGAGATGCCGTTCAACAGCATGACCATGTTGGGACATACAAGGGCGGCAGCTGCTGGTATAACTTTGGAGGGGAGCAGTGTCAGAGGTATATCAATTGGAGGTAGAAAAGTCGCAGGGGAATCGAACGCTGTACGTATACGCGTTGGAGTTGGCTGCGAAATCTAGGATGATGCGGAGGTTGGGCACGAGACTGAAAATGGCGGGACTCAGTCAGCTCCTTTTGTAGACTTTGGCGTGGCTGTAGGTACGAAATGGAGTTGAGAACCAACAAGGACCTATGTATCTTTTTATCGCGAGAAGAGCTTTTTGTTGTAGAAGAAGACCCATTGCAGACAGTAGTGGTTAGCGTCTCGGTAACGATGATGAGCCAACGTTGTTGCTACGTACCTTGCCACGATTGGCAGCCTGGTCATAGTGAAGCTATAGGCAATCCTTGCTACTAATAATCGAATAGCTTTAAGAGGAACTCGTATTGATCTTTCGCAGTTTCCGGACCTAGTAAAATCGCTAATGTGGGTATAGGACAAATGAAAGCGATAAATTTCGAAGAGAGTACTTTCGCTTTTATTAATAGTTCAAATAACTAGCTAGGGAGCAAAGGGGTACAACAGACCGACTCCATAAGTACTTTACGTTCTCTTTCTCTACATATAGTATACAGATCGCTATCATGAAGACAACTCAAATCATCGTACTTCTTAGCATTGCCTTGGGCATAAGTGCGCTAGTCGTAGTACCTAAAGGTACTACTTTACCTACCATTTACTCGAAATCTCAGAACGAGCTAGTAGTACTAACGAAACGTGTCGTAGATACGATCGAGCTACGCGACGCTAAGAAAAATCTCAGACGAGACGCATATGCTAGCCAGGCGGCGTGTCAAGACAATTATGACAGTGGCACTTCTTGCTGCTTGCCACCCACGGTCCCTGTACCTGGTGGAGGGTGCGCGTAGCAGAGGAGGGCAAGGAACAAGATGCGGATGGTCGGGATAGGGAAGACCTAGGGGATCACGAACCGATTGAGGCGATTTTTGTTCACTACGTTACCTCTGTGATCAGGCCTGCGGGAAGGAAAAAGGCCCGCCATAGTCAATGAAACATGGCGCGCGCCAGATGGACCAGCTGCAAAGCAGTAAAGACTTGCGACCAGGTGTTCTCGGAACTTCATACAAGCATGGTAAAACCGGCTAGCTCTTTTCACGATCGCATCGTTCTGGTAGTTTCGGGGTGTGGGTTCTTCGTAGAGAAGCGAAAGAGATATTCTTGGGAATCACCACAAAGCATTTACGTACCATGCACGTCAGGTGTGCCTCGAGCTTTAAGCAACATGAGTACCTTTCGGAAGGAACGGATGGCTTTAGGTGTTCACTCAATCAAGCTGCAAGACCGTACTGTGCATATGGGAAGTGCTCCAGACCGGGGAGGAGTCGAACCCAACCGCGTGTAGCTTTCTGGATGTGTTCTGCCAGCGCCGAAACCTCCAAGCCTCGAATTGGTACTCTGGGATCCAGATCGAAGACTCTCCGAGATTCATCTCGCACATCCTCATTGCCAACGTCTCCTTGCAAAAGTTCGTGCATGAGACCGCGATGCGGGACCCAGACGACCTGCATGCCTGCGCGCCTTCCAGCATCAACTCCCTGGATAGAATCCTCAAAGACCAGGCATTGCCGGGCGTTGACATGGGCGTTTCCGCCCTCACCTCCCCTCGCGCGCCTGTCGTTCACGCACGCAAGTGCACAAATGTAAATGTCCGGAGCTGGCTTGTGATGTTCCACTCTTGGGTCGTCGCCCACGACCTGACAGTCTTTTGGAAAGCAGTCAAAAAGGCTTGCACAGCCGGCAGACTTGGTCTTGAACTTGGCCAGCGATGAACTGGTCGCCAAGGCTAGGCTGATGTCGGGTGAGAATTCCAGCTTTTGCAGCAATTGGGCAACTCCTGGGAGAGGCTCTGATGTCGGGAAAATGCGATCATGGAGTACATTGAGTTGTTTCTTGTACTCGTCTTTGTCGATGGGCAGCTGGGCCCAATTTTGGAGAATGATGTCGCTCTCTTCGGCTGTACGACCCTGAATACGTGCCTTTACTGACCAGGGCAAGTCTCGTTTCCCGTATCTGCGGAGGATAACGTTAATGCAGGCAGTAATGAGGTCTTCGGTGTTGATTAGTAGACCATCCATATCGAAGAGACAGGCTTTGATCGCAGGCGGTTCCATTCGAGGAGCGTTCCGTTGCCTACGATGTTGCTGAGAGAGTGTGCCTCCCACGGTTCAAGGGAACAGAGTGAGAGTCGCGCGTACGGAACCACAGATCAGACTCTTGGCGCCATACCTGTGTTAACAATGTTCGTATCTATCAAGACGATTTGTCGATCTGACGAGCTGTGAGCCTCGGAGGCTTCTCGCAGCCTTGCAGTGAATTCCAGTCCACAAAAGTTCGAAGGCGGTTGGTGCTCTGAGGCGTACTCTTGATCTGGCACAACGAGTACAACGTGGCCTTGGTTGGTTCACTGTCCGGCCATTGACGTCGGCCGGGCTGGCAGCATCCAGGCGTGGACAAACGACGTACAACTCGTCCATGATCAGGCAAGCTCCGGCCCGGACATTCGCTCAAGCGCGCCAAGGCCCATCATAACCCCACAAAAGCTGCAAAAAGAGAGCCAAAAACATACAACACAGGGTATTCCCACGTGGTCACCCACCGTAGTACTAATCCTGC
>KZ106669.1:40786-58511 GCA_000504385.2 Exutisphaerella laricina CBS 326.52
AGTACTAATCCTGCGATTCAGTGCTTAAGTTCACGAGAGCGGACGGGATCGTCTGTTGTTCACTGATCTATGGTCGTATGTGCTCATTCAAAATTAAAATTGCAATATGTAGACTAAGAACATTAGATTCCGCAACCGGATGCCTGCTGACGCATCCGCTGATTGACCTGGTTCAGATAGGCTAGATTCACTGATCTGTGCTCGTATATGCTGTGGCTAATATTCATATCAAGTATGACCCTCATATGTTACCGGTACTGCATCAGTTGTTGATCATGTCGATGGTAAAGGGTCTGGTTGAAGCTGAAGTTGTTGCCGTTGGCAGTGAAGTATTCGTTGCGAGTCAACGATATGTCACGCTCGAACTTGACGTGCCCGTTGGAGCCAAGCTCTAGGCTATGGCCAGGATTAGCATTCCTGGAGGTGGCATCGCAGCCGAGACACAGTCGAGCGGTCAGCGGGTTTCTGCTCAGGCCGATGCCAAGGACGGCCAGCGGGACAGCGAGATTGTAGCCGACACCGTAGACGTTCTGTGGCGCATTGGTGAGTTCATCCAACTAGGTTTCTGGCTTTATTGGTCAATCTGCAGAGAATGTGGCTCGAGCGATGTCGGCAAGATGGGCATCTACCGATGCGTGAAGGACACCAGGTCTGGGGTTCAATAGTCGTGGTTGTCGAAGGAGATCGGACACATGTGTAGCGCGTGAGAGCTTGGTTCAGTCATTTTGGAAAGCTCGTAGGGTTTTCGCTCGTTCTCATCAAAGATTTCGTCAAGTGATGTACTCCTCACGGGCCCGAGACTTCGCCTCGAAGTATTCTCTGCCGCGAACACTGAAGCCGGCGTTTTCCCAATCGATGATGCTTGTGATGCAATTGGATTGCTCATCATTAAGAGTGTTGCTAAAATGCAAGTCTCCATGGGAGAAGACTTTGGTGTCGTCAGTGAGTCGAAGAAGCTGCTCGATCACATCTTGGTCGAGCTCATCGAGTGATTCATCTGAACGAGCGTTGTGTGATGCATCAATGAGTACCTGGTTGAGCTCCTGGCGTGTTTTGAACGGTCCGTATGATAGCTTGGCCTCCTTGGACGGAAGATGGATGAAGAAGACATCCACGCTGACTTTGTCCCATAGAGCATGATATGAGTCCCCGCACAAGGAGATCAACTCCTGCGCGATGTCCTGTAGTTGCTTGACCAATGAGCTCCTGGGAGCTGGCGAGAGGTGCTCCCCTATATGGAACAACGATCCGCCTAGCACGCGTGCCATAAAGATATATCCATTGTCCGCCAACATGAACGACTCGTGCACTCGTGGGACAGGGATATTCGTCATGCGAGAGACGAAACCCATGTCCTCGGCCTCGCTAAGCATGAAGAACGATCCTGCTTTGAGGGCCTAACTAGTGTTGTCGATTGTGTGCATACCAGGAGCCCGAGATTGCCGGACTGTCAGGACCGCGGACCGGAGAGAAATTCATCCATGGGTTGATGATATGGCGGAGGTTCACTCTCCCTCCTGACGTTGTCCCTGGTATACCTTGGGAGTGTGGCGATGAAGAGAGTTTGCGGTGACTACTTAATTCCTTCCAAGGATACTAGATTTGGTGGCAGATCGGGTTTTTCCTAGGAGCTACGTGTGAAACGGCATGGCACAGTAACCTGGCTGGCACAATAATCAAAGCGAAACCATCTTGCACGGCTTTCTACATTTCCTTGGTGCGCCAGATTCGAATGCACAGCAGTGCTGTATCTTCGCTTCTTCCTTCACTCATACTGCCGAATAGCAGACAAGGTATCGACAATACTGTGGCAAAGAAGGTCAATGATGATTGCCTCAAATTCTTCTCTGGATTATGCATGCATAGCATTGTGCTATGTTCTCCACTACCTCATAATTACCAAACCTGTGAGCACCTCTGCGACTGGCACTTTTCACTGTCGTTGTATTTGCATCATGTTCTTCAAGTCTTTCAACGGCCACCGCAAGCGACATATATGGCAGCGAACACTACTCCTGAGATGGCGCTGCAGACTAGTCTTCGGACCTGGTCATACACCTAGTGTCCCTTGCCACCTCTTTCGTCTTGCAATCCGATGTTGTCTGGTCTCTCAGGGAAGTCGTCCTTGGTCTTTTGCGATTCGGCGGACTTTGAATCTTGCCGTTGCGTTGCCGTACCGCCAGTGCCTTCGGCGCGGTTCCTGAGAGCAAGTTAGTCGTGCACATTCGCATTGACAATTTCATACGAAGCGCAACAGGGTCGACTCTTTTAATGGTAGGATTGAACATACTCTCGTCCCTTCTTGCTCTCATAAGCTTGCACGTTCGGCTCGTTCTCCTTGTCTAGTACGTGCTTCTTGTTATGACTTGGTCCTCCAATATCACTCTCGCCCTTCTGGCTTGTTGAGCCGGCGTATTTCGATATCGAGGAAGTGAATGGTCGAGAGATAGCCGGGACTGCGGCACTTCGCTGTACAAAGGGCTTGCTAGCACGCAAGGCTGTCCGGTAGAAGGTCAGGAACTCAGACGGTGAAGACATGATGTTGGATGTTGATGTCTGGTATACTGTCAAGTCCTATGGCGGATGTAATAGCAAGTCAATCTGGTGACAGCCGAGCATGCAACCGCGGACTGCTCTTTCACACGGCAATCATGACGGCGACATGCGATCATGGCGCGTGAGGTTCGTGATGAGATTGAGTTCAGCTGCGTCGATCTGGGGAAATGCTCCAAGATCTGCTTCCAATCCGCTCAAGGGTCGAAGCACCAACAACAACACACTCACAATTCCTTCGTTCGGTCCCTCGGCCACAGCATAGCAAACATGGCGCAGATCGATCCAGAATTTCCCTGCTCGCTGTGAGTGCCAGCTCATTCGCGGCCTTGGTGCGTTGTCCTGACCTACTACCAGGACAATGCACGTACCATTCCCCAGCAATCGACTTGCACGCGCTGCGTACACAACACTGTCGGTAGACTCTGAGTTGTCCCAGCTCGTACAGAGGTCGTTCAGTCTGGTGGATCACGTTCCGGACAGCAGCACTGCCGTACAAGGAGATCCTTTCAAGGCTTCACTTTTGACCAATGCTGCTACAACCGGGCCCATACAAGCACTGTCCGAGCAGATCTCAGCTGTGGACCTCAAAGATTCCGACGATGAAACGAAGACGATACTGAAGACGGAATATAAGGCTACTACCAATCGCATGCTACGTGTGGCCGTCAATGGCTTTCTCGAGTCATTGGGCACCGTCATACAGGTCATGGAAGAGCTCGACGCCGATGTAGTGCATGAAAAGGGCCTTGAAAGTCTAGAGGGCGCCCAAGGCGTCGAGCAAGGCATGACCGGAAGTACAAGATGAAGTCGAGAGGCAAGACGAATTCTCGGCATCGACCAGTATGCGCAGATCTTGCAGACTGCTTGGCATTGCGCGACAATAAGCAGGCCATCTGTGCATCGGCAGGCTAACCCACAACTCATACCGCTATACAGCGCGCGGCAGTACAGCAGCATTTCCAGCAAAATCTGCAGCTGCTAGAGCTCCAAGAGCTCAACTACAGCTTGGCCGCAGAATGCATCTAGACGTCATCCGACGCAGGGACTTTAAAGGGCGGCTGATACTGACAGTACGGCGCAGCACCCATCTATATACAGAGTCTACTGCTACTCATGAGGGATGACCATAGATGTCAATGTCTGAAGCTGATAGTCACTGCCTTATCCGGGGAAAGCCGTAGGTCATAGCGGGTCTACCGGCACTGATCGGGCAGGTAACGATATCGGTGTTCTTTGAGTATCGCTTTCTCGCCCCTCCTCTGTAGATTTGCAGTCTACACGTCAACATGTTGACACGGCTCGTGGCGTTCACCTGCGCGTTGCATTCTGTCGTAGCACAAATTACTGCGTTCGACCCTCGAGAAGCAACAATCTCTTCTACGCACCACTCCCTGTACACAGGACTCAGCACTTGCCGAGAAGTGGTTTCTTCCTTTCTCTCTCGTATAGAAACACTCAACAATCTTACCAATGCCATCATTGCCTTGAACCCGAATGCTCTGGCTACAGCGGATGCCTACGACGCACGACTGCAAGCAAACAACGGTAGCTATGGCGCACTATTCTGCATCCCAGTTTTGCTGAAAGACAACTACGACACCGCGGAGCTGCCGACTACCGGTGGCAATTCAGATCTGGCCAGGTCGCAACCAAGTCAAGATGCTGCCACTGTGACAGCACTGAAAGATGCCGGAGCCATTATCCTAGGCAAAGCAAATCTGCATGAACTAGCTCTCGAAGGTCTCTCGGTATCATCGTTTGGTGGCCAGACTATCAATCCGTACGACAGCACTCGTACGCCAGGTGGCAGTTCAGGCGGCACCGGCGCCGCAGTCGCGGCCTCATTTGCTGTCTGGGGTACTGGTACAGACACGGTCAATAGCCTCCGAAGTCCGGCGAGCGCGAACAGCCTGTTCAGCTGTCGTCCTACGAGGGGGTTACTGAGCCGCGCTGGTGTGGTTCCGATCTCCTATACACAAGATGTAGTCGGACCAATCGCGCGCAACGTCGAAGACGTCGCAACCGCTCTCACAGTAATGGCACAAGTCGGCTTCGACCAGGACGATAATACTACAGCATTGGTACCCGAAGGCACACGAGGCACGGACTATACAGCTGATCTCAAAGCAGGCTCACTCGATGGGCTCCGCTTTGGTCTGCTGGAGACATTTCTCAATCGGACTCGAGGCAATGAAACAGACCCCGTCAACGAAGCGATGGCGAATATCACTGCAAAGCTGCGTGCCGCTGGTGCCGCGATCGTGCCTGTTGACAAAAGCGTTTACAATACTACCACTATGCTAAACACGCTGGATACACAGCGTTACGAGTACCGTGAAAGCATGGACTCTTACCTTCAGCGTCCCACTCTCAGTGGCGAACACCCGAACACCTTGCAGGAGCTCTACAGTAGCGGAAACTTCCTGGTAATCCCGAGCCAATACGAGTACGTCAATACTGCTCTGGCGTCTTCGACCTCCAATATATCCAGCGGTGACAGTGTGCAAGGCAGCTATGACGAAGTGCAGCGAGGCATACAGAATCTTACTCTAGCTCTGTACGAGACTTTCAGCGCTGAACAGCTCGATGCATTCATTTACCCCGAACAACGAAATCTCGTTGTCAAAATCGGCTCTCCCTCACAATCTGGACGCAATGGTATCCTCGCTGCGCTTACTGGTACGCCAGTAGTCACTGTACCTGTGGGATTCTCTCACGCAACTGAGACGGCATCTGAGGGTGTGCCTATTGGTATGGAGATTCTGGGTCTGCCCTGGACGGAGGAGAAGTTGTTGCAAATTGCATATCAGGTCGAACGACTTGGTAGAGTGAGGAAAACTCCGAGCTGGGCAAAGGAGATTGTGCCGGTGAAGAGCTATGGTGCTGTGCCGAGTGTGACGCCAAATGCTGGAAACATTGATATGGAGGCTTATCCGCTCGGCAAGCTCTGAAGTTCTGTCTTCCGTCATACTTCTTCCTACCACAACAAGTCATTGACCGCCGCGTGTCTTAAAGGTGTCTTCCTGCTTTCACTGCTGTCTGGTCTGGCAAGCTCGGCATAAGTCCGACAAGATCATGAGCATATTGCAAGGCCGAGTGATCGAAAGTGGAGTGTGTAAGCCAATGTCACGCCTAGCTCTTTGTCAGCTCCCTCAGCGCCGATCCTTTTGCTCACTCTTTTGCCTGATGTTTTTCTTGTAGTCCAGTCAAAGCAATGGAGGCTGACAAGCATCCGCCAGGAATTTCATCTCCACGACCAGCACTGGCGCCACGGTGAGGTGTTGCGGACTGAAGTCCTGGCCTGGAGTTCAACGATCAGGGTAGACGACCCAAGCGTCCGGGCGCTTGACTGCCATGCTTGCTCCTGCGACTGCCGAGTCACTGTCGAATGTTTCATTTGCCATTGGCCGCGTGTTCGAGATATTGTTCGCGCTATGTATTTTTGCTTTTGTGCTCAGCTGGCTGGGTCGTATGTTCATATACGTTATAAGATATGGCGTTCTTCGATAACCATCCTTGGTCCAGTGGTATGGTTGGAGGGCATCTGTGCTCGATATCACTCGTCAAGCTAGTCCGCAGCGGTTGTGCTCATGATTCATCTCACTCAGGGATCGGTCGCAGGTTTCGATGCTGCGAGCCGTTGGAGCAAGGTTCAATCGTTTTGCTTTTGCATCGCGCATACTTGAACAGCCAACAGTTGTCTTTCAATCGCCTTGATTCGCAAAGAGGAGGACTGCAGGAAATCTTGTCATTGGTCAAGTTGATTGATCTATCGCGCCTCGCGGCAGGGTATCATAGTCTTCTATCGTTCGTCTCATTCGAGCACCAGAACACGCTTTTGGGTGCAATGGCCAGGATAGTCACCTCTATCGAGGTTCGCACCGGCATGACCATCGCATCGCTCAAACAAAGTATCCCGGGAAGAGCCAACTCAGCTTCTCCTTGGCTTCTTTGCTTCGACCAGCAGGACCGGTGATGCTTCCCGCAAACTTAGTCTGCTCTTTGAGGTGCACCGCATTCACAAGATCCGAATGCTCCTCCTTGCTCAGCTCATCCAGCACGGCTCCAACAAACCGCTTTGCGTTCTCGGCGTTGGCTTTCATGTTCCCCATGACCATTTCGACAGTCACGTCCCCGCTGTCATGCCAGCAGTCGTAATCCGTACTCATGCAGATCATTTGATACGCGATCTCTGCCTCCTTAGCCAGTTTTGCCTCAGGCAGAGCACTCATATTGATGACGCTTCCTCCCCAAGAACGGTACATGTTGCTCTCAGCTCTCGTACTGAACTGTGGTCCCTCCATGCATACGATTGTTCCCTTGTCGTGAAGATGCACACCCTCACCCTCGAGACTGTGTCCCAATCTACGAACAATCTCGCCGACCTTGTTGTCGAACGGGTCTGCGAAGCCTACATGGCCTACCATGCCCCCTTCAAAGAAGGTGAATGGTC
Organism: Exutisphaerella laricina CBS 326.52; assembly: GCA_000504385.2. Classification (NCBI taxonomy): domain Eukaryota; kingdom Fungi; phylum Ascomycota; class Dothideomycetes; order Mycosphaerellales; family Mycosphaerellaceae; genus Exutisphaerella; species Exutisphaerella laricina. The sequence continues at coordinate 47,796 of KZ106669.1, forward strand.
GGATGCCCTTGGTTCGGTCGATGATTTGATCTGGAACGACGAAATCGCGTGGCTTGATGGCTTCTTGGAGGGAGCCAACTGCGGAAAAGGCGATGATTGTGCGTACGCCAAGGTGACGGAGTGCGGCGATGTTCGCGCGGGCAGGAACTTCATGGGGTGCCAATTCGTGGTGAAGGCCGTGACGAGAGATGAAAGCTATAGGGATCGGCTTGCCTGTTGATGGGGAAGGGTGGTGAAGGATGGAGATGGGTGAGGAGGGAGTGCCCCATGGTGTCGTTGGAGTCAGGGTGGCGACGTGTGTGAAGTGGTCGAGAGACTGCAGACCTGTGCCTCCGATCACTGCTATTGAGATGGGATCTATAATGGTGTCAGCATAGCTTCGAGACAAATAGGCGATGTCCAAGGAAATGAGCATACCATCGTAGTGATCCGCAATGCTCGCCATCTTGCGGAAACCAACGTGAATGTGTCGTCGCTGGAGTGGTATAGAAACAAGTCTTCGATTGAAGGTGTACATAGAGTGGTGGTGAGCTTGTGCTTGCCAAACTTTTGGCGTAAAGTTCGTGCTCAAGTGGGGTTCTCGAGGGGGCACGTGGCAGAGGGACAGGTCTTCTGTCGATGGTCCTTCACTTCATCTCAACTCCATTGATATATGCCGACATGTCCTAGAGCCTTTCTAATTACCATTGGCTTCGTGATGGCGCTCGATCTTAGTGTGTGATGACCAGACCTCCGACTGGCTGAAAATGCCTCGGGAGAATGGAATCATCGTAATAACATACTTACTGACCCAGCGTTCCCTGCTGAATCCTTCGACTATCGCATTAACGATCGGGACTATGAGGGCGCGAGAACATTGGCCCAGATCTCACAGTCAGAGTTGCTCATACGTAATCAATTGCACAGGCTGGTACCAATGCCTGGCAAAAGTCAAGAAACTGGCCGCAGCCAATCCAGACTGGATCAAGGAGCTCTCAAGGCCATCAGCGACATCGATATTAAGCATGGCACTGCTGCCGCCTGGCGCCTCAGTGAAGGCATGAACATTGAGGGAGGCGTTAGACAGGAGAGCCCCGTACAACTCCCGTTGAGAATGAACAGCGCCCAGTGGCGAATTCATGCCATGTACGGCATGTCTGGCATCGCATTTAGAAGTAATGGGCTACAGTATTGCCAGGACCACGCATGCTGGCGCGCATGGTTGACAGTTGCTGTTCTCGTGATCGATCATATGCGCAACGAACGGGAAGTGTCCAGCCAGTAACGAAAGAGTTGGAGATACTGTTAGGTCCGACTGCGCTGCCAACTCGATCTTCAACCCGCCGCTCGAGGGTACAACTTTACCTTCCGTATGGTATCACGAGCGGCATGGAGTCAGCCAGACTGGACGCTTCACGAAACACTAGAACGCTTAAGGCTACTCAGTCGAGCCGAACTTCACGACGCAGTGGCTCTGAGAACGGAATCCATGCACGCGCGAGTGTAGTATATTGTCATGACACAAATAAAAATATCTAGCAGGAAAACATTGATGCCCCGGGTATTGCCATGTACTGCACAATGGATGCTCTTCGAGGGACCAAAGCCGGCTTGCTGGTCATCGAGAAGACCACTAAGGATCTGATCGAGATCCATTATACAGCCATACAGACGTTCGAGAGCATATGGTGAGCAACATTGAAATCTTAGAGGGCATCGTGGATAGCAAGCCGTCGCTGATTCGGCCAAGCTCCGGGCATCCACTCAAGCGCACCTAGGCCCAGCACAAGCCAAAAAGCTGCAAAAAAGCAAAACATACAACACAGGGTATTCCCACGTGGTCACCCACCGTAGTACTAATCCTGCGATTCAGTGCTTAAGTTCACGAGAGCGGACGGGATCGTCTGTTGTTCACTGATCTGTGGTCGTATGTGTTATGACGCAAATATTTTCCATATATAATCCTTACTCCGGCTGCCTAACGCCCTCTGAGATGGCAGCTTCGAAGCACAAGCGTTCAGAATTCTGATCAGACAAAATCTTGGGCTTCTTGAATCTGCCTAAAGAGCTGCGCGTCAACATCTACGAGAAGCTTTCCGAAGAGGACAGCCTCCACATCGCAGATACCTCTTGTAGCACGAGTCACCAACACTCAATCATCCCTTGCGAACTACGGCAACGGAACGAGCAGATAAACGAGCAGTTCCTCGATGCTCTGTATCTGCAACTCACGATAACTGAGAGAACTGTTCGCAATTGCCCCTTCAGCCACATCATTGGCTTCTTGAACAGCCTTTCGAGTGCACAGTTGAGCACGCCGGGTAATGACGCCCAGGCGACTAATTGAGCGGGCGATTGGTATTAGACTGTTCTCCACGTCCACACACTCTGGCAATGAGACACCGAGGTAGGGCGCTGACGCAACGCAGTCGAACGGCCTGACAGGGTGGGCACTAGTATGGACTTTCAGTATGTCTTCGACAACGCGTCCGTGTGTCCAGGTCAGTTGCCCAATATGGGGGCTTGCCAGCTGTGGATTGGAGTACTCCTAGTGTGGAGAGATTGGCTGAAGGTAGGTCGCAAGAGACGACAAGCCACGGAGGCGGCCATAAGCGCCCATGGTGTTGGGTCTTGCCATGGCCCTTTCAGCAGAATCCGTTGCCTTGAGGTATGTGATGGCAGCGACGACTATGATGCTCTTACCGTACCGCATATAACAGTTGCATATGCCAAGTCAATGTCGAAAGAACGATTTGAGACGGAGATCAAGAAGAGATGTGAAGCGTATCTGCCCGCGTTACGAGCTAGATATATAGACCACGATGCTGAGGACCAAGAACCTCATAGCAAAGTCGTCTTGTGCTTCTCTGTAAGAACGCAAGCACGATGTGATATCATCAAGGCATACCAGTTTGCCGGATCTTGCTCATGTCAAGTAAGTATGCTGTTCATGCAGTGCACACACACACACACTCTCTCTCTCTCTCTCTCTGTCGAAACAAATTCAAGCTTAGTTATTAGGAGAACAAGGATTCATTCCTTCTGCCAGGCAGTCGATGCTTCTAATGCGGAGGCGCAGACGAGCGTGGTGCGGCGATACTCTGATGCAATGTGAAGCGATAATGGTGTCACTGCCATCAATATGGTTGTGCTGAAAGCGCCGCGTCGCTCGATTGATCGCAGAAAAGAGTAGTCTGACTTCTTGTAGCTCGTCCCCAGCAATTCACAAGTGTTCTGTTTTTCACGACACTCTTTCAAGCCGTTCTGGGATCTTCGTCTTCTGTGCACAATCTCAACAGTCAATTGCGAGCGCGGAACCCGCTATTGGTACGTGCCAAATCGACTCGAGCACTACAGGTGAGGTTGAAGCGCCGTGGTCGGTCAGATGCGGGAAGGTGGTGCAGCTGATCAGATGCAGATGTCTTGTACATGTAGCATGGGCTTTCGTCAACAACCCTGCGGCTATACCGACCAGCTGCAGATGGACGTGCCGGCTTCAGTGGCTGGCTGTATGTCTCGTTGCGGACTGCGATGCCTTCACGTCTTGTTCAGAAGTGCCATGATGTATATGGACCAAAGTCTTGTCTGGCTTGGCCACGCGCGCGCGCCAGGTCTTCCGTGTCGATCTTCGTATGCGGATCAGCAGCGCCAGCAGAACAGTATTTGATTCGTGGATGGAGACACTTGCACTGTTACACCCGACCTTCCGCCGCTGCAGATAGATCGTGCGCCGGAACGCTTTCGTTGTCTCGCGGACGCACATCGAAGCTGGCTGACACTTTACGACAGTGTCACGCCAGCCTCTTGGATAGCACATTCGCCTTAGATACATCGTACGGCAAGGCTTTGTTGCAGGTCAAAAGGGGAGACGCGTCGCAGAAGTTGTTGGTTATTAAGCGAGCGAGTGTCACCGTGCGCTTCGTTATCGATAGTGGGAGCCAGAAGTCGGCCTTGCTCTGCAGAGCGGCGCGTGTTAGACTTCCCTCCCGCAAATTGGCCAGTGATGATTGTGAACAGTCTTCGAAGCTCCGCATCATCAGATCAGCACCGGAGCTGCAATGAAAGCGCAAGCTCACCCTCCACGGACAAGCAAGTGGGGGGGACTGCATGCTTGTTATCTTGTCAGCCGACAGCAGAAGGTGTAAGATGGTCTGCGAGACCAAGATCTCGAGGCTTGACGCGGGACAGGTTGTGGTCAGCACAAAGTTACGGCAAGCACAGGGTCCCTCACTTTTTTGGCAGGGATCTGTTGCCGGCGCAGTTTTTCTTGTGAGCATGTGCTAGCGGTTCGCGAGCGGGATGTTTCCAGCATGCATGTACGTTATGTGTTCTCGCACGAACAACAGAGTTGGTCGAAGTACGGCTGGGACAGGGTGGCCTCCTACTGGTGTGTCCAGCAAATTTGCACGCGGCTCATGAGAAGGAACATCGCCGGCCTCGCGCCTTTGCCCTGACCGTTACTTTCAGGTCTCACAGCGTGATCGTAGCGTTGCTTTGGCGCCGGCAGGCTTCAGTAGCTCCCGAGCTTTCAGTGCAGCGACTATCAAAACAGGGGTCCGGTCTGCATGCACCAGCACCACAGACTACAGTCATGAGATCCAGCGGGCAACGCGTATTCTGCACTCCCAAACGGCCAGCAAATGCTGCCTGTGAGGGTGTGGCGGAAATGCATCCAAGCGGCGTGCGCGCACCGTGTCCCATGCGACGTGCACGCTATCAATAATAGAACGTGTGCGAGTGAGACGTGTTGAATGCGGATTCTAGCTCGAAACGTCTCATTTCGGCTCGTGGATGCACAGACGCTTGCACGACAACAACTGAAAAGCTCCTTCTTCCTTTTCGCTCTTCTGATCATCCTCGTTCCCTGCCTGCCCCAGCTATCACACCAAGGACTCACTTCTCCGCGTGATTCAACCGCTCCCCCATCACATCACTGGCAGCTGCCTTTGTCCGCACAGCGAGTCCTGCCGTTGTTTGCACCACTGCACCTGCTGTACACTGTCACGACCGAGCTGCTTGTGGTCGAGAGCTGCTTTTCGCACCATCCTTCACGTGTCACGAACTTTTTACGACAAATAATACACAATGGCAGCCGTCCAGGACACACCACCTGTCGCAGTGACAGAGGCCAGCAATGCTGCGCCAGTTGCTGCCACTACTACCGACGCTCCCGCAGCCGCCGTTGCGGAGCCGAAGCTGGCAGAGGAGCTTCCCAAGGCCGAGACTGAGGCGCCGGCTGCTGAGGACGTCACCACCGCATTACCAGCGGAGGAGGTCAAGCCAGAGGCCGCTGCAGAGAATGCCACTGAGCCCATCACTGAGGGTCAATTGTCGTACAAGGGCCCAGGTCTGCTCAAGTGAGTGTACATCAAGCTGCAACGAGAAAGTATCCAGCTTACTGACATCACTCTTAGGCAGCTCATCCCGTCCAAGAAGGAATTCTGGTTGAACGATGAGTTCGTCAGCCCACAGCACCTTGACCTGTTCCTCCGTGGCGAGAAGCCAGAGATCGCACACCCCGTGGCAGCATGGGCGAGCCAAACCGGCAAGGGTCTGCTTTTCGCCAACAAGAAGAACGACACCGACAAGACACACCCACACGATGTTCTTGCTCTTTACGACGCTACTGACCTGAAGAAGGTTTCTCCCCATGAGATCACATTCAGGATCGAGGGCAAGGAGCACACTCTCAAGGCTGCCAGCGATGTCGAGCGTGATGGCTGGTACCTATCCATCGAGAGGGCAGTCGAGCTGGGCAAGAACTCCAAGGAGGAGATCCGCAACAGCGAAGGCTACAAGGCCGAGCTCGAGAAGCTAAGTAAGTGAACTTCCATTCCAGAAGGAGCTTGGCCACCTACTGATACACCTCCAGACAAGCCACACGCCATCGCCGCCGCCGGCTTGGCCAAGCGCGCACAGTCCCAGCCAAAGAAGAGCACTGAGCTCAACAAGGAGACCGGTGTCGAGCGCACTGGCTCTTCTTCCAGCGAGGGGGAGAACAAGGACAAGAAGCACACTAGCCGCTCCGCATCGCGAGGCTTCCTTGGTCGCCTGCAGGGCAAAAAGGAGGAGGCCGAGCAAAAGGTCGCCGAGAAGAAGGAGGAGAAGGAAGTCGAGAAGGAGATCAAGAAGACCGACGATGAGCAGGCACCAGTCACTGCATCCACGGAGGCTGCGCCCGTTGCTGCTGCATCCGCCGCAGCCGCCATTCCTGCTGCCGTCGAGGCCAATGAGGCATCCACTGAGACTCCTGTCGCTGAGACTAAGCTTGAGGAGAAGCCAAAGCCTACCAAGCGTGGCAGCATCTTCGGCAAGGTCCAGGGTGCATGGAGCAGCGTCAAGAGCCCTTCCAAGGAGAAGGAGCTGAAGGATGTTGAGCTCAAGCCAGAGGCTGGCAAGGAGGCCGGCGTGTCGGAAAACGCCCCAGTTCTGCCTGAGACTGCCACCGTTGAACCGGTGACTGCCATCCCAGCTGTTGAGGAGCCAGTTGCCGAGCCAAAGACCGAGGAGAAGAAGGAGGCTGTTGTCGACACTCCAACCAAGGAGAAGAGCAGCTTCCTATCTTCTTTCATCAAGCGCAATCGCAGCGTGTCACCATCGGCAACGAAGAAGGAGCAGCCTGTCGCCGCCGCCGTCGAGGAACCAGTCGTCACCGAGCCAGTTGAGGAGACAGCCGAGGAGACTCGCGCCGTCGACACGACTGCTGAGGCCGACAAGCCTGCCGTGTCTGAGCCAGTCGCTGAGAAGACTGAGGAGACCAGCACCCCAGCCAAACGCCAGTCGATGCTTGGTAGCCTCGGTCGTCGCGCTAGTAAGGCTCTGAACCGTATGCAGGCCCCCAAAAAGGAAAACGCGGCGCCAGTTGCCACCGAGGCAAAGAAGGATGAGGAAGTCAAGCCGATTGATTTCATCCCAATCACCAATGGCGAGACTGCTGCCAAGCCTGAGGGTGCTGAGGAGCCGCAAAAGAGCATCGGTGAGTGGAACCAGAGGTGAAGGCCGCAAACTACCGCCTGAACTGCTTCCTTGCACCGCCCACGATGAGGCTAATATCTTCGCAGGTGACGTCGTTCCAGACGCTGTCAATGTTGGCCAACCCCAGCACAGCACTCCTGCCCCTGTCTCTGCCAGTGCATAAGCATGTTGTTCATGTTATTGTCTACTGACAGGAACAGACTCCAGGAAGGAGATTGCGTAGATCCCTCTCGAACCTGCGAACCAAGCTGACATCGTGGCGGCGAACATCTTCGGACAACATCCATGAGCTGTTTGACGACGAGTTGAAGCTGGGCGATGGAACTCAGTTCGAAACCTCTTATACCCCAATCTACCACCCCTACGCTGCGTCCATCGGATAATCTCCCAACTGGAATCGCTCTCTTGACCTTACCAAACGACGGACTGTGGCATTGTCTTTTTGCTTTGTGGCGGCATTTGGGACCTGGAGGCACGGGAAATGGAGCGATTTTGGTTAGATTGATACCACACTGCTGCATTTTATGTTTTTGATTTGGCTGCCGATTGGGGCAGTATCGCGAATACCCTCGACTCGATGCTGATACTTCTGCTCGACGAATCGACCTCGACTTTTTCGACGAAAGATACCCAAATGAGTGCGGTTGCTGCATACATGTCGTTTTTGCTCTGGTAGGTAGAATAGGATGCGTAATATTGGGATTGTTATGGATTTACATACATGATCGTTCTTTGCCCGACGACCCAGATGGTGACCCGGGGTGTCGACGTTGTCACATTCCCTTTTTGACCCAAGCCTGTCCACAGCAGCAATCTCGAGATTTAGAGACGACCATGCCCAAGCATCTCCCGTGTAACGTTCATATGCAAGGGCCGCAGTGCATGTATGATGATGAGTGGAAAGGGACAGACTGGAGAAGGAGGAACGGCACGGCAGGTTCGGCACTGCGAAAGTGTCTGGTGAAGTCATCAATATTGAATAGAGATGAGCTAGACATGCTCTCGATCGTCGTGTGATCAGAGCCTGCAAGTGTTCCTGTCGCCATGGCGCCACTAGTAGACTGCTGCGCCTCTCTTCACCTTCTCACATAAATCATATATCGTCAGTACCATCATCATTTGCGCGCACCCGAGGGACACTTGCGCCTGACTTGTCACACCTCCGCAGCCGCAACATCCGTTAATCACACCAACGAAGCCACATCATACCGATATCCATATTCATATTCATCCCCAGCAAGAACATGAGCATCCACCACAATGGGTTGCTGCCACTCCAGACAATCCACCTCCTCGCGCAATCAACCCCACAACAATGAACACTCCCCATCAGTCCGCGACCTCCCCGTGACCTCTATCCCATCTCCAGAAACTACCGCCCGCGCAGGCCGCCCCCGAGTCCTAACCCCCGCCACCGGCGCCGCAAGACCCAACCAACCCATCCGCGCTCCCTCGCCTCTCGCGCGCTCTCCTCGAAACGTGAGCAATGTCCTCCCACCCTGGACGCGCTCGCACCTCGAGAACGAGCGGCGCATCTTCTTCGAGACGAGGGTTACGGGCCATGCAGATGTGTGGGCTACGCTGCAGGAAGTGTGCTTGTTGCTGCGGAGGGGGGACGTGGAGGGCGCGAGGGTCGTGCTGGAGGCGGGGAATGTGACGTGTCCGAATGGGAGGTTTGCGAGGGGACGGGGAGGGCGGAGGCGGGGTGGGGGGGTTTATGATGAGAGGGGCGTGTTGTATGATATTCCGGAGTGGGTGGTGGTGGATCCGGGGGATGTGATTGAGGATGAGAAGTCTTTGGAGAAGGAGAGCATTGATGGGTTGGAAGAGGAGGAGGACGACGACGACGAGAGAAGTGAGGAGGATGAGGATGCGGGTTATATGGAGGATGATCCGGAGAGGTTGAAGGTTAGTAAGGGAAAAGGGAGAGCTTTGGACGAGCCTGCGGATCTGGGAGAGAGAGTAAATGTCAGGTGTAGGATGAGTACGAGTCATCCGGACGTGGTGGTGGGATATCATGAGCGGATGCCGGCGAGGGTGGTGGTGCAGAAGATTAAGGAGGAGACGGGGAGTAGGAACGTACGGCTGTTCCTGCGAGCGAAACGGGTTGATGAGAACAAGCCGTTGAGTGAAAGTGGATGGGGTGTGAAGGATGTGCTTAACGCGTTTGTGCTGAACGATGAATCGAACTGAAAAGGGAAGAACGATACGGCAGAGTGTACATATTGGTGGCTTCATGGGTGGCGTTTCAGGTGCATGACAGGCTGGCAACGATACCACGGGGGGCGATAGCATGGCTTTAAAGCTGATGATACCGAACACTGCATGGCTACATACATATTGTTATTAATGTGCACAGATTGAGCATCATCCTCGCAGAAACTCATGCTTCTTGTTCGAATAAATGTACCTCTTGAGGCAAAAGGATCACATCACTGGTCAAGAGTATGTGACTACACTGCCCCGGCGGCTGATCTGGCCAAGGTGAACCGGAGAGCAAAACCACCGTCGTTGATCGACTTAGACATCGCTCACAGGTGGCCAGCTGGTGATTCCTCACTACGTATCAGCTGGCAGTGTATCCGCGATGCAAAACGGAACACACCATTCACCCACTCGGCCAACGACGACTGTCGTCGATAAAACAGGACAAGGAAATCGTATATGAGGACACTTCTGCAGTCATCAGTGAACATGTGAGTTCCTGGCTCGGTATCGGACGTGACTATGACAAGATAGGGGATCGTCTGGTGTGTGTCTGTGGGTCGCTGGAGGCAAGACTGCATTACAAGAAAAGTCCAACTCATTCCATACATCGCGGTCCAAAACACTCTAGCAGAACTGCATTTACGGTTTGGTGGTCGACCATTCTCCACCGTCTCTGTTGGCGCAGTGGTATAGCGGGATTCTCGTGTCTTGCACGAGATCTTCTGCGCATAACGATGGTGTAGAGCTGAGTGCCATCGTCACTTGCCATTGCTGTTTGATCCTTATTTTGTTTTTGCACAACGACAACATAACCCCTGGCACAGCTGTACGCGGCGAGGGGAGTCTCGTTAGATTTCGGATACGTGAGCCAGCCATATATAAAGTTTTAGCACAATGTCACATGCAAGTTGAACCAAATCCGGTAATTGCACAAGTGACGCCGAGATAGAACTATACTGCCGCTAGGTTGCACTAAGATGCTACAACTCGCCGTTTCAGACATCGACCACACATCAGAAAGTCCGATAGAGAAAGAAGACCTGCATCCGACAAACAAACCTCTCGAAGCCTTCTTGCAATGCAACTGCTCAACGCTTGTTGGGCCAAATGCTAAGTTAAAGTGTAAACTCAAGGACCACAACTTTTCCAAAGCCCGATTATGTTCTTTCACCGGCAAGGCTCCGAAGGTGACGAGGTTGAGCATGAAGGACTTGTCGACAAAAAAGAGCTGGAACCATTAGAAGTGGCATATCGCTCGCTGCAACAAACACATCGAAGGTTAAGACGCCTCGTAGTGTTAGCCACGATACTACTTTTTACCATCGGCATCATTCTGTCGACCATCTTATACTATGTCACCTCGACGTCAGGCCCGCGGCGACACTCTTTCGTGCCAGAACGTAAGTACAACCAAAGTCAAGAGTGACATCAACCTGCCACGATGCAACCCCTACTAACCATCCATATCGTCCATCTTCCAGTACCCTGGACCACAACAACATTCAACCAAAACGACCTCTTCGCCTCGCCCTCAACCCCAGAATCAGACGACGC